>PVHT020000173.1:18211608-18325515 GCA_004024745.2 Catagonus wagneri | reverse complement strand
TAGTCAGATTTGTTTTCACTGTGCCAGATGGGGAACTCCTGACTTTTCATTCAGAAATCATGGACACTAGAAACCAAAGTGCTGAAAAAGACTTACCCAAGAATTATGTATTTTACAAATCACCCTTCAAAAATAGAGGAAAAAATAATTAATTTTCAGACACTAAAACTAAAAGACTTTATTATTAGCAGACCTGTTCTACAAGAAATATTAAAGGAAGTTCTTCAAGTTAAAATGAAACTAAAATAAAAAAATAAATAAGTAAATAAAAGGAGTTCCTGTAGTGACTCAGCGAAAACAAATCCAACTAGGAACCATGAGGTTGCAGGTTCGATCCCTGGCCTCACCCAGTGGGTTAAGGATCCAGCATTGCTGTGAGTTGTGGTGTGGGTCACAGACGTGGCTCCTATCTGTCATTGCTGTGGCTATGGTGTAGGCCGGCAGCTGTAGCTCCAATTAGACCCCTAGTCTGGGAACCTCCATATGCCACACGTGTGGCCCTAAAAAGACAAAATACCAAAAAAAAATGTGAAACTAGATAACTTGTTTCAACATGAAAAAGTAAAAGCACTGATAAAAGTAATTACATAATTTAATAACAATTATACTTTTCTTTGTAAATCTTTTCCTCTATCAGATATTAAAGATGAATAAATCAATAATTATAAAACTAGGTTGATGAAATTATGATATGCAAAGATGTAATTTGTAGGATGATAAGTAGTACAAAGGAGTGGATAATAAAGGAATCTATATTAGAGCAAATCTTTGGTAGAGTATTAAAATTAAGTAGATATTTATTTGAACTAAATTGTTTCAGTTAAGATGCTAATTGTAATCCTAGGGCAATCACTCAGAGAGCAAGTAAAAAAAAAAGTGTTAAAAGAAGCAAAAGTTTGGAGTTCTTTTGTGGCATAGTTAAGGGTCTGGCTTTGTTGTCTCAGCGGCTTGGGTTGCTGCTATTGCCTGTGTTTGATCTCTGGCTTGGAAACTTCCACATGCCGCGGGCAGGGCCAAAAAAAGGGAAAGAAAGAAAGAAAAATTTAAAATAGTGTATTAGAAAATATCTCTTTGAGAGTTCCCTTCAGCGTTCAGCGGTTAACAATCCAGACTAGGATCCATGAAGATGTGGGTTCAATCCCTGGCCTCGCTCAGCGGGTTAAGGATCTGGCATTGTCATGGGCGCTGGTGCAGGTCACAGACATGGCTCAGATCCCATGTGGCTGTGGTGTGGACCCAAAGCTGTGGCATAGGCCCATGGCTGTAACTCCAATTCAACTCCTATCCTGGGAATTCCCATTTGCCGTGGGTGCAGCCCTAAAAAACAAAAAAAGAAAAAGGAAAATATCTCTTTAACACAGAAGAAAGCAGTTATGCAGGAAGAGAGAAATAATAATAGCAACAACAAAGTAACATAAGAGTTAGGAAAACAAAAAGCAAAATGGAAAATGCACATCCTACTTTATTGATAATCACATCAACTATAGATAGGCTAAAATTTCCAGTCTCAAAATAAATACTGGCAGAATGGATTTTAAAAAAAGATCCAACTACATGCTGTCTATAGGTTGTAGAGACATTAGATTCAAAGGCAAAAATAAGTTTAAAGTACATGATGGAAAAATAAATACCATTCAAACAGAAACCATGAGAGAACGTGAATGGTTATATTAAAGTCAGACGAAATATACTTCCATACAAATTTTTACTAAAGGCAAGGAAAAGCATTTTATGTTGATGAAAGAATCCGTTCATCAAGATGATAAAAGTTATCCACTTAAGAAAAAAGTGCGCCCTCTAAAAATGAAACAAAAACTGACAGAAATAAAGGGTAAGACAGATAATTCATTAATAATATTTGGAGACTTTAATTCTCCACTTTCAATAATGATTATAATAACTAAGCAGAATGTCAAAAAAGAACAAAAAGAATAACACTATAAACCAACTAGCCTTAACACACATTATCGATCACAGCCCAACAATAGCAGAATACACATTGTTCTCTAGTGCACATGGGATATTCTCCAGGATGGATGATATGTTAAACCCCTAAAATTTTCTGTAAATTTAAAAATATGGAAACCATACAAATATTTTCTCTGACTACAAATGGTATATCAGTAATGGAAGAATAAGTTCAAATCTGACCTGATCAAAATATGAAGTCATTTTAACTTTTTAAGAGAAAGAAAAATCATTAACGTTTATTTTTAAGGATAATTAATTCAAAAAGTTTAATATTCAGTGGAAAAGGACTGTATAAGCATATTCATAATGATTATTGGTAATTTATATGATCATATTAGAATGACCAAATTTAAGAATTATTCTAAGCACCTCACATTCCTGAACATATTTAATCTTTCATAAGATCTGATAGAGAAGGAGTTCCCATCGTGGCTCAGCAGTTAGCGAACCTGACTAGCATCCCCAAGGACACAGGTACTATCCCTGGCCTTGCTCAGTGGGTTAAGGATCTGGCATTGCCATGAGCTGTGGTGTAGGTCACAGACACAGCTCATATCCCATGTTGCTGTGGCTCTGGTGCAGACTGGCAGCTGCAGCTCTGATTGGACCCCTAGCCTGGGAACCTCCATATGCCAAAGGTGCGGCCCTAAAAGAAAAAAAAAGACCAAAAAATGTAATAAAACCTCTTAGAGGAGACATTATTTTATTTCCATTTCATAGATAAGGAAGTTCAGGATATTGGATATTAATAACCTTGTATACCATCATACCTACCATAATTTATTATTCCTCCTATTAAAATGCGTCAAGGTTGTTTCCATTAATAAACTGTTAAGAATAGAGTTATCATGGAGTTCCGACCATGATGCAGTGGGTTAAGCAACTTGGGTCACTGAAGAGGTGTGAGTTTGATCCCCAGCCCAATACAGTGTTTTACAGCGTGGCTTAGATTCATTTCCTAGCCCTAGATCTTCCATATGATGCAGGAACAGCCATTAAAAAAATAATGAATAGAGTTGTTATTAATACTAACATGTTAACATTTGTGCATACATGTTTGTGGAGCTATATGTTCATAAATCCAAGTCCTCTGGAAATCAAACATTAAAATGGAATTAGGTGTGAAAAAGATTTCATTGGTGAAAGTGACTGTGAAGGACAAAGGGGAGAATCAGAAAAGATGGAATGGCTTTCAGACCACAATTCAAATCACATACTTTTAAGAAAAGGAAGGAAGGATGATTGCTAAGGAAGAGTGTCAAGCTGTGGTGAAATTTTAATAAAGTTTTAGCCCAGTTAATGTAGGCCAGAATGGTAAATGTCATAATTCAGATTAACGAAGTTCTTTCTATTCCTCATTTGCTGAATAGATCAAATCTGAGCTGCAGCTGTGACCTACACTGCAGCTGAGGCAACGCGAGATATTTAACCCACTGTGCAGGGCCAGGGATTGGGCTTGCTCTGCCACAGAGACAATGCTGGATCCTTAATCCACCATGCCACAGTGGGAATGCCTGCTGGTGGTTTCTTATCATGAAAGTTATCAGTTGTATTTTTGTGTCAACTAGAATAATCAGTCTTTTTTCTTTAGTTCTATTAGTGTAGTGAATTACATTGGTTTTTTTTTATAATTTATTTTTTTGGCATTATATTTTATTTTATTTTTTCATTTTATTTATTTTTATTAAAGTATAGTTGATTTACAATGTTCCAGTTTCTGCTGTACAGCCAAGTGACCCAGTCATACATGTATATACGTTCTCTTTCTTATATTATTTTCCATCATGTTCTATCCCAAGAGACTGGATACAATTCCCTGTGCTATAGAGTAGGACCCCATTGCTTATCCATTCTAAATGAAATAATTTGCATCTGCTAACCCCAAACTCCCAGTCCACCCCCTCCCTCCCCCTACATTGATTTTGAGAAACCAGCCTTGCCTTCCTGAGTCGAGTCTATTTGATCATGATCTATTTTCTTTCATGTTATATATTTGAGCATTTTCCCTGCATGTAAGCAATTTTTCATCTCACGTCATTCTTGTGGATACCTCACCAACCAATTTGAGCCTTAACTCCCAAGGCTTTAACCATTCTCTTTCCATATCAATGTTCTCTTCAGCTTTCTTGGGTTTCAACACCTCACACTATGCAGCCCCACCATTTGGATGTCCTTTTCACCCTACTCAGTCAACTCTCCACTCAGGGCCACCCACCTTCTTGCATAGATACCATGTTTAGCACAGTTGGGCTCCAACAACTCATTCTGGGCTGTTCTTCTACATGCGTAACCTTCTCACCTTACTTGGATTCTAATTGTCTACTTAGTTGTATATACCCATTGCCCTTCTTGAGCTCTAATATCTTACAACAGCGTACTCTTCCTCAGGAACACACTTGGCACTCTACTCTATCTCTGACTCCCTGCATTGGGACTTTGTCCTGTGTGCATTCCTTCCTCATCCTGCTCAGGTCCTGACAGTCTACATGGGGCAAGTCTTCTACAGGGATTCCCTCTCTCCTTCCTTACACTCTAACCTCATGCCAGACTAACTTTGAAGTAGACACCCTTCTTAACCCCATAGAAGTTAGACAATCTTTCTAAGGCAGCACTGTCATGAGGACATACCTCTCACCCAAGTTGAACTGTGACACTACTCTGTGAGCCTCATGTCTCCCATTATCATGCTGAAATTGCCACTTACCTTGATCTTCCTAATCTAAACCATGAGAAGTAAAGAGAAGGTAAAGATATGAAGAGTGGAAGAGATAAAGAAGGAATGAAGCACTTGCCATAAACTTCTAGGAGTATAAGGAGGAATAAGAGGTACTATTTCCATGCCAGACAGACTCATGCCTGATAAACAGTATCATTGGAGATACTATGTGAACAAAATATGTCAGTATTAATTAGTGTGGCCTTGGTGGATACCAATTTTTTTAAAAGTATTGAGATAAAATTCACATAAAATTATCTTGTTGAAAACATACAGGTTAATAATGATCAGTATATTCACAGACTTTTGTAACGATCTTTACAATCTAAGTTTAGAACATTTTCATCACCATAAAAAGAAACTGTACCTGTTAAGCTATTATTCCCCTTACCCTTCCCACTAATTTACTTTCTTATCCTATAGACTTGTCTTTTCTGGACATTTCATATAAAGAAATTTATTCAAAATGTTTTTGTGACTAGTTTCTTTTATTTATTTTTTATTTTTATTTTTTATTTTTTGTCTTTTTAGGGCCGCACCCAGGGCATATGGAAGTTCCCAGGCTAGGAGTTGAATCAGAGCTGTAGCTGTCGGCCTACGCCCCAGCCACAGCAACATGGGATCTGAGCCGCATCTGTGACCTACACCACAGCTCACAGCAACACTGGATGCTTAACCCACTGAGCAAGGCCAGGGATCAAACCTACATCCTCATGGATACTGGTTGGGTTCATTACCACTGAGCCACAATGGGAATTCCACTAGTTTCTTTTATTTAGCTTAATATTCTCAAGGCTCATACATGTCATTATATGTATCAGTACTTTATTTCTTTTTTTATAGCCAAGAACTATTTCTTTGTGGGAATTTGACACACTTTTTGTTTACCAGTTCATCAGTTCATGGACATTTGGATTGTTTCCGTATTTTTACTATTATGAATTATGCTTCTATGAAATTTATGTACAAAGTTTTGTATGGACGTATCTTTTTTACACCTTGTAGTCTTCTGAAGCTGACATAATGGAATACCATATCCTGAGTGACTTAAACAACAGCAATTTATTTTCTCACGGTTCTGAAGACTGAAATTCCAAGATCCAGGTGCTGGCAGGGTTGGTTTCTGGTGAAATCTTTCCTTGTGGCTTGCAGATGGCTACCTTCTCACTTTGTCCACACATGGACTTTTTTTTTCACTCACACATGGCCTTTTTTCTGTGCACATATACGCCTGGTGTCTCTTCCTCTTCTTATAAAGACAGCAGATTATTTAGATTACAGCTTCATCTTATGACTTCATTTACTTTAATTACTTCATTGAAGGGCTTATATCCAGATTGAGTCACGTTGGGTATTGGGGTTTCAATGTACAGATAGGGGTGAGGAACACAATTCAGTCTGTAACTTTCCATACTCTTGCCTCCCCAGTTCATAGTGTCCTTATATGCAAAATGCATTCAGCTCATCCCCTCAGAACCAAAACATCAACTCCCAGTCCAAATTTTATCTAAATATCATCTAAGTCAAGTATAAGTGAAGCTGAAGGTATAATTCATCCTGTGCAGAATATCTATGTATGAACCTGTAAAACTAGACGGGCTATGTGCTTCAAAAATATAATGGTTGGATTTCCCTGTGGCCTAGTGGTTACAGATGCAGCATTGTCACTGCTGTGGTGACGGTTCAGTCCTTGGCCAGGAAACTTATGCATGCCATGGGTGCAGAAAAAGAAAAAAAAAATAGTGATTGGACAGGCATAGATAAGCATCCCCATCCAATTCCAAAAGGGAGAAATTTTTAAAAAGAAAGGGGTGACAGTTTCCATGTAAGTCTAAAACCCAGCAAGGCAAATTCCATTAGATCTTAGGACTCCAGAATTATCCTCTGCCCTTTGGATCCACCACAGTGGTAACCCTTACTTCTAGGCTCTCTGGAATGGGGCCTCACTCTCAGAGCTCATAGGGCAGCAGCTCCATTCCCTTGCTTCTGACTGGTGGCCCTACCCTCTCAAAGCCATAGTCTGTGGCCTTGCCCCTGAGGCCACAGGCAGTAACAAATTGGCCTATTGAAATGAAGGAGGTGGCCCCACCTTCTGCATCCTAGGAGAGACAGCCTTGCCCTTTGGTCCAGTGTACCCTGGTCTGTGGTGGCAGTGCATTAATTACACTTAAGTCTATAATTGGTATATACCTAGGAGAGGAATTACTGGATCATTTGGTAACTCTGCATTTAAACTTTTGAGAAACTGCCACACTCTTTTCCAAAGTTCTTGAGCTGTTTTATGTCCTCAGCAATGAGTGAGGGCTTCAGTTTCTCCCCATCTTCAGTAATCCTTATTAGTGTTTGAAGCTTGTCATTTTAAAGGAACTCTTGAGCACACTCACTGCCATCATAGGTTTAATCACAACCCCTCACATTCTTTCCTCTGCCCTTTACTGCTTGTTTTCCTTTTTCTACGTTCCTTCTCATCAAACTAATGCCAGCTAACTCCCAGAAAACAAAATATAAAAGAGACCTTATTAAGCTATTTAAGGTTTTTATTTACTTATTAATTAATTTTAATTTTGCTTTAGCATGATGACATTTGTCATCACATAGTTAATGTGGTTTGGCAACGCATACTCTCTAAAACTGGTTAATTTTGCTAAGACACTCTTCCTACTGTTTTCATTTAGATAGTTTCTGGTTGCCTAGAATTTAGCTAAGTGAGCCTCAGACAAGGGCTCAGTATGTACACAAGGAGAAAAGTACATTTAAAAAAAAATCAATGTAACTAATTATTTTAATAGTATAAATTAAGTGCTCAGTAATTTGTACTGATTATATAGCAAATTAACTCATAGTTTTAAAACAAATTTATGCCCTTTTAGTAACCTTTCCACAAATTTGTGCCCTTTTAATAACCTTTTCATAAATGTATGTCCTTTTAGTAACCTCTTACAGGCACCAATAAGGGACATATCTGAATACCAAGGGAAAAATAAATGAAGTAGAATAAATATTTTTTATTCAGTTAACTGAATTTTCTTAATAACCCAAGTAAAGCTGGTGCTTCTGGTCTCCAGCTGTGTAGTTACTGTCTGTTATTTTTTATAATGGTTATATTCTGGTTTACAGTGATTACATGAGCCTAGAATATCCACTTTAACTTTCAGTTGAAGATTATCAATATCAAACTGGAATTATAGCATAAAGGATTATTGACTGATTCATAAGAACTAGTGTTATAATGTTTCTTCAACTCATAAAATACATTTACTGTGAAGCCAGAGCTTCAGAGATTTTCTGATACACAGATTTTTCCATGTTAACAGAAAGTTATCTTGTCATTTTATAATTTATTAGACTGAAGTAAGACCCAGGCAAAGTGCATGTTTGAGAAAGTCAGCAATGCTCACAATAGGCAGAACAAATTCCAGGCCAAAACTAAAGACAGTATAAATGCCTAAAATTACAGTCTTTATCTCTAAGGCAGGTGTTTCAAAACTGGACTGGCCCCAAATATTCTTTTCCCTTTTGGTTATTGTTTTTCTAGAAGAAGTTGAAAAGAATGTTAAAGATAAGGCAGGTGTTAAGATAAAATTCCTCACTAGGAATGACTCATCAGCAGCCAATCAGCCATTCTGTATCTGAACATGAACAAGGGTGGTGGCTTGGCCATGACTCTGAAAACTCTGTCCAGTCTGGGAGAGAACAATATTTTTATTAAACAGAAATTTGAAATAATTCCCACTTAAGGAAGAAAAAAATCTCCATAGCCACTTATACAATTAGATAAGAATCTATTACTTGATTTTGCCTTTTACATTAAAGTTATTATATCCTTAATATTTAAAATTTTATTGGATGATAAATCTCTTAGTACATCGAAATTAAACATGTCAAAATAAATTATTTAAATAAAATGTATTAATGAATGAGTCATTAGCAAAAGGAAACAAATACAGAGTTTAAGATGTTCAAGGCTAGTGAACCACACCAGGTCTTTCTGAACCACAGCAACTATTTTTTTCTAGGAAGAAAATGCATTAATAAATAATAAGAAGAAAGCTTATTGGCCCCTTTGTCATTTAGCTCCTCTGGGAATTATGGCAAGGAACAGTTACCCTTGTTAACCTGTGAACATTTTTCACTCCCATAGGTCATTGACTCTGGCTCAGGGGTCCAATTTTCCTTTCATTCATTAACCACATTGGGAAGCAGAGTTCCTAACCCTTTCCATTCTAAATGTGGAACAATCACATCCCCTCACAATCAACTGCCAGTGTACTGGGACCTTTACGTTTCGTTGTGCTCTTGCAGTGACGCAAGTTTTTAACAATTGAAGGATATTAACTCAAAAACTTGTTTTCTAATTGGAGGAGCTCAAGGGATTTCAAATAAATGAACTTGTATAAACTGGAAGTGTGTACATGTGCCTTTCCAATTATTTTTGTTCAAATTGGGGGAGAGGGCAGTGCTAATCTCAGAAAGCAGATTTCAAAAATTATTTTAGCTGCGAAGCCAGCTCAAGATAACAAAACTAAGGATCTGTGAATTGTTTGTATAGCTAAAATGATATAAATTTGTCTTTTATCTTAGTAAAGATATCATATGTATGAACAATGTAATTTAATTAAGTTTGTGCATTTTGTTACCACTGGATTATTTCTTTTTATTTGTTTCATTGGAAATAAGAAAAAGAAATATCTAATTTAATTTTAGACATTTGCTAGACTTTTTTTTTTTTTTTTGTCGTTTTAGGGCCTCACGTGTGGCATGTGGAGGTTCTCAGGCTAGGGGTCTAATAGAAGCTATAGCTGCGGGCCTACACCGGAGCCATAGCAACACAGGATCTGAGCTGCATCTGTGACCTACTCGTGGCAACGCCAGATCCTTAACCCGCTAAGCAAGGCCAGGGATCAAACCCACAACCTCATGGTTCCTAGTCGGATTCATTAACTGCTGTGCCACGATGAGAACTTCATTGTTAGACTCTTTTCTATCACTTTCCTGTCACTTGTTTAATTGTGAATTTAAAAACCACAAAGTAGCCATTTGTTACAGTTAAGACCAAAACATTGTATTTGTTGATAAAACAAATAAGAGAAGTCTACATTGTTAGCATCATTAGGGAACATCTTCCTTCACTGTTTGAATTAAGTACATTACTTTCTGGACTTTGAAAGGAATACATGAAACAGGACTTTCTAGGAACTTTCAGACTGTTCACTGGCATGGTGAGTTAAAGAAACTTGGTTTGGAAAAATGATAGGGAAATCCTTTGTGTTCTTTGTCATTTCCTATTTCCTCATACAGATGAGTAAGAAAGAACAGGTTGTGAGGTGGGGTGGTGATTCTAATGGTTAATTAAGCCTTCAGTCAGATAACATTAGATATTTCTTGAACAAGATTTAAGCACTTAAAATCTGTAACTGATTTTCACAGAAGACATATTCTTTAATAAAATAATTTATCATCCAGGAAAAAACTTTTTATGTAAAATGACATGTTAATATGTGACTATATTAGAAAATTCAATATTTAGAAATTGTCAATTCTTAAACACACATACACAGACCCAGACACACACAAACACTATATATTCAATGGAAAAAGTGTTCTATACTTAAATAGTTTTTTTCAGTCCGCCCCTGGAATTAAGGCACTTACTGGGCCATTTAGTAAAAAAAAAGTATGTATATTTGGGTGTAGGATTGAAATAACCATTCATTTAGCTTTTTAAATCTTTGTTTAAATTACCAGAAGTGGGAATTCCCATTGTGGCTCAGTAATAATGAACCTGACTAGTATCCATGAGGATGTGGTCTAGATTCCCGCCTTGCTTAGTGGGTTAAGGATCCACCATTTCAGTGTGTTGAGGTGTAGGTCACAGATGCAGACGCGGCTCAGATCCCACAGTGCTGTGACTGTGGTATAGGCCAGCAGCTGCAGCACTGAATCGATCCTTAACTTGGGAACTTCCATATGCCGCAGGTCCTGGCCTAAAAACAAAGCAAAAAAATAAATAAAAATCAATCAATCAATCAATCACAGAAATACGAAGTTCCCACCATGGCATTGTGAGTTAAAAATCTGGCTGCAGTGGCTCCAATCTCTGCAGGGGTGCAAGTTTGATCCCTAGCCTGGAGCAGTGAGATAAATGAGCCAGCATTGCCACAGCTGCCCTGTAGGTCACAGCTGTGGCTTGGATTCACTCCCTGACCCAGGAATTTCCATACATGCCATGGGTGTGGCCATGAAATTAAAAAAAAAAAAAATTACATAAGTAATTCATAAAGACATATCTCTTCTAAAAGAGATGTATGCATAGTACAACTGGACGGGCAGTTCTGGGAGATAGATTACCAGTAGTGGAATTTTGAGAGAAAGGGATATCTGTATTTTTCATTCCCTTATTTTTTCTACAAATATATCTTTTTAATATACCACAAGTTACTAACTTATTATTTCACCAAGAATATGTGAGTGCCTGTTTTTTTTCATAACTATATCAAGATGCAATATTATTAACTTGTTTTCAGTATTATGGAGAAAAATATTTTTATTGCTTTTTTGATTTATCTTTCTCTTATTATAAGTGAACGTGAAACTCTTTCAATACAATTTTGATTATATATTACTTTGAATTTCCTTTTTTTAAACTTTTTGTTTGTTTGTTTTTGTCTCTTTAGGGCCGCACCCATGATATATGGAGGTTCCCAGGCTAGAGGCTGAATCAGAGCTGTAGCCACTTGCCTATGCCACAGCCACAGCAATGCCAGATTCGAGCCCCATCTGGGACCTACACCATAGCTCATGGCAATGCTGCATCCTTAACCCACTAAGCAAGGCCAGGGATTGAACTTGCATCCTCATGGATACTAGTCAGATTTGTTTCTGCTGAGCCATGATGGAAACTCCCTGTATTTATATTCTTTAGGTTGTTTTTATTTTTCCATTTAGTTTTATTAGAACTCTATAGTCTCAACTTGAGATAGTTGCACTAAATGGTTTACTTGTTCAATGTTTGTTTATTTGTTTATTTATTTATAGGGCTGCACCCATGGTATATGGAAGTTCCCTGGCTAGGGGTTGAATCGGAGCAACAGCTGCTGGCCTGTACCACAGCCACAGCCACAGCAACTTGGGATCTGAGACATATCTGCAACCTATACCACAGCTCATGCCAACACTGGATCCTTAACCCAACTGAGCGAGACCAGGGATTGAACCCACACCCTCATAGTTATTGGTCTGGTTCGTTACTGCTAAGCTACAACAGGAACTCCAAGATGTATATTTAATAAGGGCTGTTATTGTAATTTGTAAATCACTGTTTTATGTCCCAGGAAAACAGTACTAAGCAAGACAATCCAGTAAGGGAAGACAGACTAAGAATAAACATACAAATGAATACATAAGATGATTGTTAAGAAAGTAATTTGTAAAAGAAATTATAACAGAAACTGTCATTGCTGGTGGGAATACAAAAATGCTACATCCACTTTGGAAGACAGTCTGTCAGCTTCTTAGAAAACTAAACACATTCTTACCATATGATTCAACAATAGTGCTCCTTGGTATATACAAAGAGGAGTTGAAAATGTATGTCCACACAAAGCCTACACTTGATATTTATAGCAACTCTATTCATAATTGCCAAAATTTGGAAGCAACCAAGATGTTCTTCATTGGTGAATGAATACATAAACTGTGATACGTTTAGACGATGGAGTGTTATTCAGTGCTAAAAATATGTTATCAATCCATGAAAAGACACCGAGGAAAGTTAAATACAGATTATTAAATGAAAGAAACTAAAAGATCTACATACTGTATCATTCCATACTGGAGAAGACAAAATACTGGAGAAAACACAACTGTGGGGACAGTAAAAGATCACTGGTTGCCAAGAGTTGGGGAGAGTGAGGGTTGACTAGACAAAAAGAACACAGCCTATTTTTAAGGCAGTGAAACTATTCTGTCTGATACTGTAATGGTGGATTCATATCATTATACATTTGTCAAAACCTATACCATGTATATCATCAAGAACAAACCATAATCTAAAGTCTGGACTTTGGGTGATAATGATGTCATCATAAGTTTATCCACTGTAATGATTGTACCACCACTCAGGTGTGAGATGTTGATAGTAAGAGAGGCTATGCCTGTGTGTGTGTGGGGGGCGGTAAATGGGACTTCTATACCTATAGTTCAGTTTTGCTGTGAACCAAAAACTGCTCTGAAAAATAGTCTATTAAAAAAGAACAAATTATAAGACAGGTTCTCATATTTCTTCTAATTTATTTGTAATTTTGCATCTTTATATATACTGAATACTGTTAGGTAAGATCTAACTTAAATTTGCTAAATTATAAGGCATTTCCACAAGCTAATTTTTTTTTCCTTTTTTTGCTTTGCTTTGCTTTTTTAGGGCTGCACCCATAGCATATGGAGCTTCCCAGGCTAGGGGTCAAATCAGAGCTGTAGTTACAGGCCTGCGCCACAGCAACATCAGATAGAACACACGTCTGCAACCTATACCACAGTTCATGGCAACGCTAGATCCTCAACGCACTGAACAAGGCCAGGAATTGAACCTGCAGCCTCGTGGTTACTAGTTGGATTAATTTCCTCTGTGCCACAATGGGAACTCCTCACAAGCTAAGTTTTATAATGAATTGGAGAACTTTTGAAATCTCACATTAACATGGATCAGTGTCTGGACTCTATACTATCTCGTTACTTATATGTCCATACTTATGACAATACCAAGTGGTTTTAATCACTTTGACTTTATATTTCATTATTGGGATGCATGTGGTATTGGTCCAGGGTGTGGACTCTAGAATGAGAGATACTAATAGTATAACCTTGGGCAATATACATAGCCATCTAAAGCCTCAAATAACTCGTCTATCAAATTAAGATATTAAGAGTTTTTAGCAATATTAAATAATATATATGTAAACCTTTTAGAAGAATACCTACCATAGAAGTGGTATTTATTACAATGCTTACTAATTCTGTGATTGTTACTATTATGTCACAGGGAAAATTCTGTCTTCAGTGTTCTTACTTTTAATAAACATTTTGTCTTTTAATTCATTTTAAAGTTTTGTCTTCCATATGATCTTGAAAATAAACTTATTGCATTCCACAAAAGGATATACTTTTCTCTCTTGATTTATTTTGTAACAGATTGCAATTGAATTTATGTATAAACTTACATTAAATGAGTGTTTTTAATTTTTATTAAATGTGTTGTCACTATATTGTATCTTTCCATTCAGACAAATTGAATTTCGTCCCTATTATTCAGATGTTTATGCCCATTAGTGAATTTTTCTCCATTTAATAATAACCTTTTTTATGCTTAATTTCTTTTGTTGTTGTTTATGGTAGATACCTTCCCCCTTCTCTTATTCTCCCTCTCATTGCAATTTTTGTCTTTTGTTTCTAGTCTGGGGGAATAAATAATTGATGTTTATTTTCTGGATGGTCACCTTTTACAGCTTTCTTATTAATTCTAGTGGTTTTTGAGTTGATTCCTTATATACTTGTTTGGTAGGTTCAATTTTATCCCCCAAAGGTATTTTGAAGTCTTAATTCCCATTACCTTATGAACTGTTCTTTTTTGGAAATAGGATCCTTGCAGAAATAATCAAGTTTAGATCAGGGCTTTAGTGTGGGCCCTAATCTAGTCTGATTGGTGTTCTTACAAGAACAAAACACCACTTGAAGACAGAGACATGTGGGGAGAATGCTATATGACTACAGAGGAAAAGATGAGAGTGATGCAGAGAAGAAAACTAAGGATCAAAAGTCACCATCAAAAACTAGGAAGAGGCCACAAAGGATTCTTTTCTATGGGCCTCAAAAGAAGCATGTCCTTGCCAACATTCTGATTTTTCACTTTTAGTCTATAGAATTGTGTGAGAAGTTCTTGTTGTGATACACCAGTTTGTGGTAATTTTTTTATAGCAGCCATAGGAAACAAATACGCTTATGAAGACATATGACCAGCAAATAAGAGTTTTGACCTTTTCTATTTATACCTCAATCTTTTTTTCTTATGTAATTGCATTGCTGAGAGCTCTTTGTAGTGCTAAAGAGTAATAGGGATAATGGACAATAATCTTATTCTTAAATTCGATGAGATTCTTGTTACTGATTTACTAATAGTATGTTACTTTCTGGAATTTATATTAGATAACATTTATCAAGTTATGAAAGTTTGCTTCTATTGCATTCTGGCTAGCAAATTTAATTAGAATTAAGCTGAAGTTTTTTTTGGCCGTCTGTTGAGTAAATCATATGCTTTTCTTCGGTCTTTCCCTGCAATGACTTTCTTTATAATATTCCCTCATGTTGAAACAGTCTTTTATCCCTGGAAGAAATTGTTGGTAATAAATTGTTCTTTTAATATATTGTTTGATTTAATTTATTAACATTCTATTTAGAATTTTTCATACAAGTTCATATATACAATTGACCAGTAGTTAATTTTATCTTTTGTTGTTTTGGTTTGTTTTTTCAGGATTGTGTGAAAGTTTTACATCTATTTCCAGATTTATTTCTCATTCCTGATATTATTTACTTGTGTTTTGGCCTTTTTTCTTTTCCTTTTAGTCTTGCCACATTGTTTTAACATTCTCTGTAAATGATAGTATTTGACATTTTAATCAGAACTACTGTTTCTTTAAATTCTGTTTTTATTTTTTCCTTTCTTTTGCTTTATTATTTTTCTATTTCCTTCATATGAAGCTTAGATGACTTCATTTTTACATCTTTTTATTTTTATTTTTTTGGCCAAGCTTATGGCATGCACAAGTTCCTGGGCCAGGGATCGAACTCATGCCAAAGCAGTAACCCGAGCCATAGCGATGACAATACTGGACACTTAACCTGCTAAGCCACCAGGGAGCTCCTATTTTTATTTTTAATTTTTTAGTAAATCAGCTACTAAATCAGTTTACTATGGGTAAACATTTTTTTTGAGCATGACTTTTTTGTCACCTCCCAGGTGTTTTGATATAAAGTATTCCTCTATTTATGAAGATATTTTTTATTTTTGTCTTGATTTCTTCATTATACAAAGATATGAAATGGTTTTCTATTAATAAATTGATATCTTCATTGTGATTTTTTTAAAAAATAGTGTGGGCTACATTGTCTCTGCTTTTTTGGAATCTATAGAGATTTCCTATCCTTGTTGTCTAGTACCAGATAATTTGGGAATTTTCCCCAACAGTTTTTTAAACATTTTATTTGTAGAATATACATACATTTTATATTTAGTATATATATATATATATGTAAATTATGTTTTTATTTGTCTGAAAATTTCTCTAGAAAGTTTTATTTAACTCTTCTTGCATTTTCTGAAACTATTTTAAAAGGTGTTTTTTCAGAGTTCCCATCATGGCTCAATGGTTAACGAATCTGACTAGGAACCATGAGGCTGAGGGTTTGATCCCTGGCCTTGCTCAGTGGGTTAAGGATCCGGCGTTGCCATGAGCTGTGGTGTAGATTGCATACGTGGCTCGGATCCCGCATTGCTGTGACTGTGGCTTAGGCCGGTGGCTACAGCTCCAATTCGACCCCTAGCCTGGGAACCTCCATATACCCTGAGTGCGGCCCTGGAAAAGGCAAAAAGAAAAAGAAAGAAAAAGTGTTTTTTTTTTTTTTTTAACATATGTCTGTTAACCACTTTTGTCCTGTTCATTGGATTTATTTTGAATTTTGTTGGAAATAAACTTTTGGTACGTCTGTGATTAGGATATTTATGAGTATTTATGTTTTATAGTGTCTTTATTTTGTACTTTCTATTGATTGATGGTTTGGAGGGATATGAGATTAAGACTTAAACTTATAATCATATTCCTTGAATTTGATAAATACTGCTTCTTCTGCTATAGCATCTGCTACTGTGAAAGAAGCCAAATTCAAGTCTAATTCTTGTTCTTTTGTGGACAGGCTGTTTTAATCTCTTAAGAAACTTTTAACTTTTTTCTTTATTCTCAGAGTTTTATACTTTACAGTACATTTCAATGTGCAGTTTGTTCTTCATTCATTCATATTAAGATTTTGTTGTATGCACAGTTAATATGAAGATGCCAGTTTTTATGGGGGAAATTTTCTTCCGATTATTGGCTTTTCTTCATATATCTGGTTTTTCATTATTATCTGCTTATTGTTTTATATGATAACATCTGCTAAAATTTAACTAGAAATATTTATGATTTATGAATTTGCGTGATCTATTGTGCAAAATGTGTAGCATATGACTGTATGAGGTATAATAGCAGTTTGTCCTCTGAATATGGGGCTCCACATCCTTTTAAAGATACTGTCCAGATAACGTGGCTTCCTCTTGATTAGCCAAAGCAGAAAACAGAGGGAGGTTTAATTCCTGCGGGAGCTTACAACTAGTCACCTGAACATCACCCCTGATTATCATTCTGCTCCTTACATTCAGTTACTTTGCTCTGTTTTCCACGAAAGCTAATTTGTGTTTTGTACCATGTTAAGCTGCACCTTCGCTCTCAATCTAATTCTGCCTGCTTTCTGTCTTAATGCAATCCCTCCTAATTTCTAATCGCCTGGTGCAAGGCTGCTATTATGCATGGTACCTTTTGAGTTGGGCCAGGCAGTGTTTTCATTTTGCAGTGTTGTTGAGATTAAATTATAAGTTTAAAAATAGTTTTCTTCTGTGCTAGAGATTTACTCAGGAAGCAAGCCGGAAGTATCTTATTAGTAGACTTCTTCTAACGAATCTATTTGATTGATTTTTATCATTTGACTGTTGTTGCCATCTGTGCACCATAACCTAAATTTTTTTTTAATGAATAGTACAGGAAAATCTTGCCTTATTATGAATATAAGATTATTACTACAAGGAATCAAATAACATAAATCTCCCTCTGGTTTTGGCATGTGTGTGTGTGTGTGTGCGCGCGCACATGTGCATGCGTGTATTGTGGAAGTACACTTTCTGAGGAAATTTGTAATATGTTGACTCTAATCAAGTAATTATGTTCTTTTAGCTTTACCTAAAAATTTGGAAGGAATTAGAAGAAAATTATGAGATTAAATAATAAAGGATAAAAGCAATAAAGGAAAATAATTTACTCTTAGTTTTTTGAGAAAAGCTATGGCTTATCAAATTTTCATTTCTGAAATGATTGATTTAATATCAAAAACATTACCTGGCTTATGTACTGGAGGTATTTTGATGCTGAATTCAGTTTTTTAGGAAACATAAATATGGCTTTCTGGGTGATTGGAAAAGAACTTCAGGAAATAAATAGTGTTCCTTCCTATCTTCTATACTGCCTCCACTACAGAAAAAAAAAAAAAGCCGTTAGAATTTTTTCTTTTTACTTAATCTGATTCCACACAGTGAGTTACAGAAGTGAACTTCTTCCCATACATAGTCCATTATTCTGCAATACTTATCCCACTAATCAGTCCATCTGGAACTTTATCTAGGCAGTGGCCAAAATCCTCCTCCTTCTTAAAGATGTTCTGACCCTCCACAGAGTTTTCATTTCCTCCCACTCTACCCAGGTGACGAGCTCTAACCTCTTCCTTCCAGATGTCAAACCCACCTATTCCCCTGAGATAAAATATCTACAACAGTCTTGCTTCACTACCAACCATTCACCAAGGTAAAAGTGAATTTTAATACCTCCTTCTCAAGTGTCAAAGAGCCTGCTTCAACTGGAAGAAATTATATCCCTTTTAAAAAACACCATCACTCGACCAAATATATCAATTTGAATGCAAGAAATTATTTTTAGTTTCAGCCATTCTTACAGTCTTTTCAGTGCACACGCACATGTGCAGACACATACCATCTTCATGTAAATTATATCCAAATTGCCTACTTATGTACATTAACTTATGAAAAACTGTCATTACTGAATTATTTGAAGGCAGGATTCCTTAATATTTCTCATACATGCCTTATATTTTAGCTCTCCTTTTTATAATTTCTTTTAGTATTGTTTGCTTATGGCACTAATAGAATTATATACTCTTCATAGTAGAAAAGAACATAGAAATGATCTAATATAGCTCTCTATTTCCAACATGGAAGTTTAAATACATCTGATTTTAAATGCTTATTATTTTTGATAAGGTTTGTTAATTAGTCATTTAATCAAGAAACCTTTTTTGAATGTTTTACTATGTCCCAGGCTTATTTTAATGTCTGGGCATAAAACAAGCATCTGCACTTTCAGGGAAATTACAGTTGAGTGGAAGGAAGTGTAAATTACTTATTACAGATAATAAGTAATACAAATAATACTTAAGTCAATAAGATAATGCGATGGTGTAATCTGGGATTTTACCTACTTGCCAGTTAACAGTGTGGATACCCTGTTATTATTTCATGATCGTTGGCATAAGATAAGAGTCTGGGTCACAGACAATGTTCTCTTTTATGTACTGCAGAGCTGGCATTGTGAGTATTAGCCTATTTGGCAAGGGACTTATGCAGATGGGACCATTTAGATGTTTTGTCCACAGTAGAGTTGTATCACAACTGAGTGAATATGGGGAAATCACCATTTTTTAACAAGCAGTAAGCATGCCTTTTTTTTTTGTCTTTTAGACAAAACCTTCTCTTTCAAGATTTCTTGCTACAAATACAACTCTGAGAAAAGTCTCAGTTAAAGAGCTATCTTGGCTTTGCATTCTTGACATACCTAATAAGGTGTGTGGGAGCACAAATGACTGTTGAAGTTAATTTCCCAAAAGACTGAAGAGGATAACTGCTATAGAATAAAGAATGAAGTAGATCAGGAGTTCCTGTCGTGGCTCAGTGGTTAACGAATCCGACTAGGAACCATGAGGTTGCGGGTTAGATCCCTGGCCTTGCTCAGTGGGTTAAGGATCCACCGTTGCCGTGAGCTGTGGTGTAGGTTGCAGACGCGGCTCGGAACCTGCTTTGCTGTGGCTGTGGTGTAGGCCGGCAGCTACAGCTCCTGTTAGACCCCTAGCCTGGGAACTTCCATATGCTGCGGGTGTGGCCCTGGATAAGGCAAAAAGACAAAAAAAAAAAAAAAGAATGAAGTAGATCAGGATCTTTAGGACAGGGATGACAGGAGAGGGGATGCTAATCTGCAGAGTTGAAGAGGTTGGTCAGGGTAAACAGGATAGATTGGGTTATGCTCTGGTAATAAACAATTCCAAATCCTAGCGGGATTATAGTGACAGATTGTTGTTTCACTTGCTGTACATGTCCCATCAGTTGTCAGAGTACCTTGTTCATGGTAGTCATCCTTTCTCTTGTACCCACATGAATGGACAAGAATGCTATTTTCCTAGTCATAATATTGGATGAAAAGGGGAATATAACAAACCACAACCTATCAAGGATTCTTTCTCACTTATGTCTCATTAGCCAATGCAAGTCAGATAGCCAAGCCCAGCCTTATAATGGGGAGGGGAATAGATGCTGATAATAAAATTTACCACAGTAATCTTCATTTGAACAAATACTTGAAAGAGATGAGGAATTTAACCAAATGGGGGCAGAGAATTCTAGGCAGAAAGAAAAACTAGAAAAAAGGCTTTAAAGTAACAGTGTGCTTGAGATGTTGGAAGACTGTCAGTGAACCTACCGAGGATGGAGCAGAACAAAAGAGGAAAGATAATTTCTCTGAGCAGGTGGAGAAAGGCCTTGTGAGCCACTATAAGGATTTTCTATTATACTTGGAGAGAAATAGGGAATGACTATTGTGCAGTGACTGAACTGTGGTAAAGAAAGGATAGAAGCAGAAAGATGTGTTAAGAACTAAGTTAGTTGTACAAGCAAGGTGTAATAGTGGCTCAGACCAGAGTAGTGTCATGTATTATGGTGAAGAGATGGTTGTTGCATATACAATGAAAATAGCACCAGTGTGATTCTGAAAAATTGGATATGGAGAACTAGGCAGGAGAAAGAGAATGAGAGATTCACAATGTCATATTTGAAAAGAGTTGTATAACGAAAAGTTATGTATGCTGTAAAATTCACGTTAAATTCATATGAATATGAATTAATAATATATTGTTAACTTTTTTTATATTCAGGATATATTGCCTACTTTTTTTCTTTCAGTTTCTGAAGGCTAGGTACTAAAGATCTCCCAATGTGATTTTACAGAATAATTTAGAATTGTCATATCTTTCTGTTGGATTGATCACTTCATCATTATGAAATCTCTTTCTCTAGCAATAATTCCTGCTGTAAAGTCTGTTTTATTAGATATTAATGTAACCATATCAGCTTCTTTTGGTTTTAGAATGTGAATGGCGTATGTCCAGGATTTTTACTTTTAAATACTCTAAGGCTATCAATGTGTTATACAGCTTATAGCTGAGTTATTAATTTTTTATCCAGTTTGACAATTTGAATTCTGACTTGATCATTCATTTTACATTTAAAATTTTATTAATATATTTGTATTAATTCAGCATTTTATATTCCCATTTTCCTAATTTTTTCTCCTTTTTATTTTTAATCTTTATGTTTCAGTGTTTTATTATTCTTCTCTCAGTTTGTTAGTTAGGTAATTTCTTATTTATTGTAGTTATCCTAGAGATTGTAGGATTTGGATTTGATTTATTAGACTCTCAAGTTAGTACATTTATCACTTTCCAGAAATGTAAGGATCTTGTGTGTTTAACTCCATTTAACTATATTCTTTTATTTTTTTCTATTTTGGCAATATAACTTAAATCTGCATATATTTCACACCATGTAAAATATTGTTACCATTCCTCTCTTCTAGTCAACAGTCACTTATATTTACCCTTCTATTTAACCTTTCTATTGGTTTTTATTCCCTCTTACAGTTCCTTGCTTTAATCTTCGATCATTCTCCTTCTGCCAGAAAAATCCCATTTTATATTTATGTTACCACTAATTTTCTATGAGTACATTTTTTAATCGAAAATTATATGTATTTCCCCCTCATTTGTGAGGCTTGCTTTTAGTGATTATAGAATAGTAGGTTGATCCCAGAATTTTAAAGATATCATTCTTCTGTTTTTTTGTCTGCTGAAAGTCTAGTATTATACCTTTGAAAGTGGTGTGGCTCTTTTTTTGGCTGCTGTTATGATAATCTCTTAGGTTTTGGTGCTCAACAATTTTTCTTACCAAGAATGAGGTGTGGTTTTTATTGCATATATCCTGTTTGAATTTCGTAATATTTAGTGCCTAGCTTCAGTCACTGTGAAGTTTTTAATTGTAGAATCTCCTTTTGGTTCTTTTTATAAACACTACTTTTATATTGAAATTCTCCATTTTGTACCTATTTTAAACATATTAATCATAATTTTGTAAAAATTTATATCTTGTAAATCCAGTATGTAAAAGGACCTATATAGTGTTTGTTTCTATCATCTGACTTTTTTTCTCCTAATTTTTAGTCATTTGGTTCTATCTCTGGGATACCTGGTCATTTTTTATTGTATGCTAAACCTTGCATATAAGGAAGTGGAGTCTTTTTCTTGAACCAGAGATTTAATTTTTATTTAGCAAAAAAAAAAATTAGATATGGATGGCTTAAGCTGTTTCAATTAAAAATTAAAATAATTTTTGTTTAGAGTTCAGTGTGTTCAAGGCTCCCTTATTCCTGTTGTGCTTTTAAACCTAGGAAGGATCTTTTACAAGGATCATTTGATGAGGGCCCCTTTTCTTTAGAGGGCAGTGAATTCCAGTTTTTTTCTCTCGGTAACATTGGGAGACTGATAAAATGTGTTTCATTTTTTGATTCCTTATCAACTATTTTCTAATATCTCTTTTTGCAAATATGGCCCACACAAGAGTAGCTTAAGGGTTAAGAAATCCCTGAAGGGAATATAGTAGAGAATGTTAGGCTTGTTTCTCTGTGATTCTCTTTATTATCTG
Organism: Catagonus wagneri; assembly: GCA_004024745.2. Lineage (NCBI taxonomy): Eukaryota > Metazoa > Chordata > Mammalia > Artiodactyla > Tayassuidae > Catagonus > Catagonus wagneri. The sequence continues at coordinate 18,302,935 of PVHT020000173.1, read as the reverse complement.
GAATCTTGGAATCTCGAATCTTTGCTGTCTTGGTGGTCTTGAATTCCAGTTTTTTATCTCCATAACTTAGGATGGTGGATAAAACCTTTAACCTGGTATTTTTCTGCCTCTGCACTCAATGCTTTGAATTAACAAATGTCCCAGGGGGAAAACAGCAGTGGCAAAGGCCATATTTTTTTTTTTAATTTTTCCATTATAGCTGGTTTACAGATTTCTGTCAATTTTCCAGCTGCACAGCATGGTGACCCGGTTACACATACATATATGGATTCGTCTCAAGTGATTAGACATAGTTCCCAGTGCTATACAGCCAGATCTCCTTGCTTTTCCATCCCAAAGGCATTAGTCTACAACTGTTAACCCCAGACTAACATACCATCCCATACTTCACTCAGTATGAGGATCTCTCATTCTATCCATGTTGCTGCAAATGACATTATTTTATTCTTCTTTATGTCTGAGTATTCCATCCTGTATATATACCACATCTTCCTAATCCAGTCATCTGTCATTGGACATTTGGATTGTTTCCATGTCTTGGCTATTGTGAATAGTGCTACAATGAACATGAGTGTGCAAGTGTCTTTTTCAAGGAGATTTTTGTCTGAATATATGCCCAAGAGTGGGATTGCTGGGTCATATGGAAGTTCTATGTATAGTTTTCTAAGGTACCTCCATACTGTTTTCCATAGTGGTTGTACCAGCTTACATTCCCAGCAACAGTGCAGGAGGGTTTCCTTTTCTCCACACCCCCTCCAGCATTTGTTGTTTGTGGACTTGTTAATGATGGCCATTCTAACTGGTGTGAGGTGCTATCTCATGGTAGTTTCGATTTGCATTTCTCTAATCATCAGTGATGTTGAACATTTTTTAATATGCTTGTTGGCCATCTGCATATCTTCTTTGGAGAATTGTCTATTCATGTCCTTTGCCCATTTTTCAGTGGGCTTGTTGGCTTTTTTGCTTTTGAGCTGCATAAGTTGATTGTATATTTTAGAGATTAAGCCCTTGTCAGTTGCATCATTTAACAGTATTTTTCTCCCATTCTGTAAGTTGTCTTTTAGTTTCCTTTTTGGTTTCCTTTGCTGTGCAAAAGCTTGTCAGCTTGATTAGGTCTCATTGGTTTACCTTTGCTTTTATTTCTGTTGCTTTGGGAGACTGACCTGAGAAAACGTTTGTAAAGTTGATGTCAGAGAATGTTTTGCCAATGTTTTCTTCCAGGAGTTTAATGGTATCTTGTCTTATATTTAAGCCTTTGAGCCATTTTGAGTTTATTTTTTTTGCATGGTGTGAGAGTGTGTTCTAGTTTCATTGATTTGCATGCAGCTGTCCAAGTTTCCCAGCAATACTTATGAAAAGACTGTATTTTTCCCATTTTATGTTCTTGCCTCCTTTGTCAAAGATCAATTGTCCATAGGTGTCTGGGTTTATTTCTGGGGTCTCTATTCTGTTCCATTGGTCCGTATGTGTGTTTTGGTACCAGTACCACATTGTCTTGATTACTGTGGCCCTGTAATATTGCATGAAGTCTGGGAGAGTTATGCCTCCTGCTTGGTTTTTGTTCCTTAGAATTGCTTTGGCAATTCTGGATCTTTTGTTGTTCCATATAAATTTTAGGATTTTTTGTTTTAGTTCTGTGAAGAATGTCATGGGTAATTTGATAGGGATTGCACTGAATTTGTAGATCGCTTTGGGTAGGATGGCCATGTTTACAATATTTATTTTTCCGGCCCACGAACATGGAATATCTTTCCATTTCTTTGTATCTTCTTTGATCTCCTTGATTAATGTTTTGTAGTTCTCTGCATGTCTTTCACCTCCTTGGTCAGGTTTATTCCCAAGTATTTGAAGTTTTGGGGTGCTGTTTTAAAAGGTAAAATATTTTGGTATTCTTTTTCTAATATTTCATTGTAAGTATACAGAAATGTGATTGATTTCTGAAGGTTAACCTTATATCCTGCTACTTTGCTGAATTTGTTGAATTTGTTGATCAGTTCAAGTAATTTTGGGGTTGAGTCCTTGTGTTTTCTATATAAAGTATCATGTCATCTGCATAGAGTGACAGTTTTACCTCTTCTCTTCCTATTTGGATGCCTTTTATTTCTTTTGTTCATCTGATTGCTGTAGCAATACTATGACTTGCAATACTATGTTGAATAACAGTGGTGAGAGTGGACATCCTTGTCTTGTTCCAGATTTTAGTGGGAAGGCTTGCATCTTTTCTCCATTGAGCATTATATTTGCTGTGAATTGTCGTAAATTGCTTTTATTATATTAAGGAATGTTCCCTGTATTCCCACTTTGGTAAGAGTTTTGACCACAAATGGATGTTGGACTTCGTCAAATGCAGCAAAGGCCTTCCTTATTTTGATGTTTCTTTTCTCTCCTGGGTCTCCTTGGTTATCCACCAGTCCCTCTGATTGACTATATTTTACATTTGTGCTTTTGTTTTACATTTTTTCCAGCCTTTTTTCAGTAGTTAGTCTTAGCAACAGTCTGATATAATCTATATCTTATAACAGTAAGAAGCAGAAGACTTTCCAAAATTTTTTGATATGTTTTAAAAACTAGATTACAGGTTCAAGTCAAATTCTCATGCATTGAAGACCAAGTTTATTGCTTTTCCACCACCTAACTATGAGTAAGTTAGTTACTCTAGGCTTGAGTTTCCTCATATGTAATATGAAGATAACGGAGTTGTGACATTACAGAATTGTGATGATAAGGTCCAGTTGGCCCTCTGTATCTGCAGATTCTGCATCCATGGATTGAGTTGCAGATCAAAAAATACTCAGAAAAAAATCACAGGAAGTTTCAAAAAGCAAAACTTGAATTTGCTGCACAACAGCAACTATGTACATAGCATTTACAATGTATTAGGTATTACAATTAATGTAGAGATGATTTAAATATTCAGAATAATACACATAGGTTATATGCAAATACTATACTATTTTAATAAGTAACTTGAGCATCTACAGATTTTGATATATTCAGGGCAGGGGTCAGGGTTGTCCTGGAACCAATCCCCCTGCAAATACTGAGATATGACTTATGAGTTATATACTCAGTATGCTAAGTAAAGAGTGTGGCACTTGTGAAGCACAAAGACAAGTTACAAACATGAATATCAGTCAGGTTTTTCTCTAAAGGTACTCACTCATCACTCAACAGAGAAATGATGTTACATTACTGATTAAATTAACCCTTGCCAATGCATAGCAGTTAAAACTTTTTTTAGGAGTTCCCATTGTGACTCTGTGAGTTAAGAACCTGACATAGTATCCTTGAGCATGCAAGTTCAATCCTGGGCCTTGCTCAGTGGGTTAAGGATCCAATGTTGCTGCAAGCTGAGGCATAGTTTGTAGCTGCAGCTCAGATCTGGTGTTGCTGTGGCTTGGGACTTCAGCTGCAGCTCCGATTTGACCCCTAGCTGGGAACTTACCTATACTGCAGGTGCGGCCATAAAAAAATTTTTTTAGTAATAGAAAGTTTAATAATCCATACAAGAATCTGTTCAGAGGTTGTTATAAAGTTTGCTGAATTGTATTATATTTTTTTTTTTCATTTAAAATCTGTCTTTTTTTCTGTCTGTCCTCTGGCACCTCAACTGTTCTGCAAAATTTCTCTGATATAAAACACTAGTAGTATTATATTCTATGTATGCTTCTTTGGACACTGTTTGGCATACAATTTATATTCTTGTCTATTTAACTTGTACTTATATTTTCTCTCCAACAAAATCTTACATCCCTAATGGAAATCATGATTTTTATTATCATTTATACTATTTCGTGAGCAGAATGCTCAGTACATCATTGCCATTCAGTAATTATTTGTTAAATTTAATTGGGTGTGATTTGAAAGAAAGAAACTGGAAAATTTTTGATTCCCATTTCACTTTTAAAAGTTGAGAAGATGTATAGGGATTCATTCATGGTTCTTAAGACTGTGCTTTCAAGAAGTACTTTATTTCTCTGCTCTTTAATCATCAGAAGGTGTAAAACGTTAAGTCTAGTAAAATAGATCATTTTTTTATATATTCAAAAGATTTTCTGTCTTTCAAATACTTTCAAAGTATATATTAATTTCAGAAAGCAGTCATGGCTTCAAATTGAAAACCTGTGCTGATGTATGAGAGCAATTGCACTATAAAAATTGCATTAAAGTCTTTTGTTACTTAAAAACAATTGATCTTATAGTTTGGTTTTATGATTAAAATTTCCAGACTCTTTAGTAAGAGAGATAATTCCAGGAAGCCATAAACTAATAAAGTCTTTCTTTAAGGACCTCTTGGCTTCCCTGGTCCATTAGACCATTATTAAGACAGGGCCTGGCTTATTAAACTTAGAGATCTACCTGTAACAGAACTTTGTCTAGCTCTGTCTCAGTTCTTTTTCTAACTCTAGTTTTTATAAACTCCCTATAAGCATTGGAGCATCGTTATTTATACTTTCTACATTTGACTTTTGTTAATTTTTTTAACTCAGTGAATTTGATTATGTATAGTAGTACCATGATCATCACAACCCAATTTTACAGCATTTCCATCTTGACTTTTGTTTAAATCTTCCTTGCTTTCAGATTCTTCCCATAAAGGACTCAAGTCAGAATTTTCTACTTAGGCTCTCCCTATAATTCTAGTAATTGTCAATATAAAGCTTTTACCAATTTGCTGTAATAATTAGCTAAAATTCTCTAGAGAAGCTCTTTTTCTCTAGCCTTTAGGGGATTCCTTGGCCACAACATAGTCTAGTAACCAAATTTTTATTAAAAGAGATGAACCCGAGCCTGTCTCAGGGAAAGTTATAGGAGAACTCTCAACAGTGATTTAAACACTGTATATTCTTCTTCTAGGACTATTGATGAATTTGGATTAGCAATCAAAGTCAAAGATGTACAATAAATTTTACCTTATACCAAGTTGGCTTAGCCTTAAGAAAATACATTATAAGAAGTGATACAGCATCAGAGCATAAGCATAGAATTCTCAGGCGCAATTTCCACTGTCCTAGTATTTTACATTTGTATTACATGTTTTCATGAAAGATGAGGCTAAGTCATCATTCAGGGGGCCTTGCATGTTTTATACCTGGTTAGTCACTTAGCTCCTTCAGAAGTATATGACTCTCCTGTTTCCTCCTGGTCTCTGGAACATCTGTGTCTCATCAGTACCTTCTATACAATGCTTGATAACAGGTGCTTAGTAGCCTTTGGCCTAATTTCCATTTACCTTAGATCCAATATAGATAAACTAATAGTTAATGGAGTTAAAAGTGGAATTGTACAAAAATCAAATCCTCAGCTGTCCTGAGGCCAAAGGAAAGGCCACAAAACCAGCTATTAAACTCAGCTATTCAACAGTGCTTATGAATTTATGAATAATGAACAACTATAACATCTGGAAATTTATTAATTATTTTATAATCTGTTAATGATATTCAGTTAAGAAAACATCACTTACTATATTTTTGCATAAAATTTACAGCTTTTGCAAGGATTTTCATTCTTTTAGATTAGTAGCTTAAGTCTAAATAAATTTTATTATTAAATTTTGGAATCATATTTTTAATAGAATACTATAGTGATTTCACATTAGAATTATAATGTCTTTTAGCTGATATTTGCACAGATAATGTTTGACAACAAATAAGATAAATGGGTTTTATTATCTATGTCTTTACATTCAAAGTATTTGTACCAAATGAGGTTCAGAATGAAGAAAAGTATCTTCTTTACTTCAGTTTTTGACAACAATAAATAATGTGAGAACCAAAAGTAAAAAGTCTGAGCTTAATTTTTTAACAAGATCAAAGTATAACTGTTTTCTGTCATAGCATGGTTAGCATAAGAATATTTCAATACTGATAGCATTTGTAATATGTTTAAATAAGGCATTCATAGAATTTTTAGTCAAAATATTGAAATTAATAAAGTGCTATTAACTAGCTATAATAATATTTATGGTACTGTTATTAAAAATTATAAAACTGTTTATTCTCTCTTCAGTTGCAGTCATTCCAAGAAAGTATCTGTGTCCTTGGGTCTGAATATATCATTATGGATCTCTGAATAATCTGCTCATTATTTGATGAAATTTTTCTGGAAGTCTTCCCAGTATGAGGTAGCAACTGTTCTATAAGAAAGGACATATAGAAAAGCCAGTTAACTTGCTTGCCAGTCTCCATAAGTGTTTTAAAGCTGGTATTTTCGTAGGTCTATGCTGCTTTGATTTTGCACATTTCACTGGGTGATAATTTCCCAGCTATTAGATTTAATGAAAATTCCGGAAATATCAAACATCAGGAGATATAAAACCTCACATAAGAACACTTTAGAAGAAGGACCCAGTAGCCTTCCCAAGTGACAAATCAGGGAAGACTGATTCATATATAATGTATTTCTTTATATACATTAGAGGGAAAAGAAAAGATAGAAGATGAGGGTAGATATGGGAGGCGGATTTGGATCTAGGGCTTCGGACAGATGCATATCCTCTCCTACCCCTGAACATGGATCAGTCTCATTTAATTAACTAATCCTTCTCACACATTCTGTAAGAATAGAATACATGCCAGATCTCTTTCATAATATACAAATTGGAAAAGTGGATGGAAGTACAGAGGAAGTGGAAGTGGAGCTTGCCAATTTCACAGTCTCAGATGACGTGGATGTCCATCCATGACCCTTCATAAACCCTACTTTAGAAGGCACTGACCATACTTCAGGGAACTGAGTTCTCACTGAATTCTTTAGGACTAGCATGTGAAGGTGGTTGAGACAGTATATTAGAATAGTCCCTATGAAAAAGGAAATATCTTTGGTGCATGTAAGTTGAATTTTTCCTTTCTCCTAAGAAATGCATGTCTCACTTAGCTAAAGAGAGAAACATCCTTCTTTGTAGCCATCAGCTCTAATGCCTTTTTGAACTTTCTTAAGAATAGTGTGTGTGTGTGTGTGTGTGTGTGTGTGCGCGCGTATATATATATATCTTCCAAGGTTACTTTTGTGTATGTGGGATAATCCTTTGCATATCCCCCATCTTTCTCTCTGCCTTCAATTAGAAAACAACAATCTTGGATGTAGGTGAATGAAGGCTTCTGAAGCAGTGGTGCTTTTCATAGGTAACCCTTTGGAAGGCAGTGCATTCATTTGTAACAGTTCATGCATCCGTCCATATATGTAAAATCTTTTGTTCCATGATCTGTGGGTTTCAACAATAAACTGGCCTGATACCACTTTTCATTCATTTTTCACACTACACTCAGGAATGCAGCCTAACGTTAAAAAGACAGAATCACAGCCATGGGCGTCTCTTCTTTTACTAGAACTGTCCTCTGGAAGCACTTTTTCCCTCCCTAAAGTGCTTATGCTTTTACCAGCTAAACTTAAAATTGTCTTTTCCATGTCCATTTCCTGAATATTTTGTTCTTGATCCAAAGTATTTTTTCTCTGCCTTTTATGTTAGTATTTAAACAACCCTTATCGTGCCCTAGTGCATATATTAAAATATAAAATGTGTAAATGGAATAGTCAGCAAGCAACTAAAGAGCCCAATACCACAAAGAAGTAGGTTAAAAGTTTGCAAAGAAAAAGAATATGGGTTTCTGGAAGAGGTTTAAATATAAACAACCCCTAACTTTGGGTTCAAATACAGAATGAATAGAAAGGTTGGACATATTCATTAAGGCAGATGACTTGAAAAATTTAATCCTCAGCTAAACTTAAAAAACATGCAGTAAGGCAGTATTTGAATGTCTACCCTCAAGTCCAAGAGGAGGAATCTCTAGGGATTTTCTGGAGAGAAGAAAATCTATTACAACATTTTCCTGGACTGAAGGCCTACTTAAGAGGAAGTGAGTAGAACGCTGCCCCAACGCCAAATTTCAGGCTCAAGTGAGTGGACTGCCAGGACATCCTACACACCGGACAAAGGCAGTGAAGCCAAGACTACCCACATTCTCATGCCTTTCAACATATGAAATAATTGGCCTACCCAAATGCATTTCAAAAAGAAAACCTTTCCCAACACCCTCACCTGGGTTTGAGGACTCTGGAAAATGGGAATGGAAGAAGCGAATGTATTAAATTACTCCATGGTTAATGCATTAGAACTCTTAGGAAAGAGTGTAAGATTGGGGAAATAAAAACAGCAGTTATTGAGTATTTAGTGTGCCATGCTATGTAATTTTACACATAGCATCCCCTCCTATTCTCACAAAACTACTACTAGGCATATGCAGTTATATTAATTTTTATAGATAAGCCTGAGTCTAGATTGGTTAACTGATGAACCAGTAAACATGGCACGAATATAAAATGAACAGCTGGTTAATGGTAAAGCCAAGACCAGACCCAGGTCTGCCTGACTTAGGGCCTGCTTTCTTGACAACCTACAGAACTGGATGAATGAGCCATTAAAATAAAGATAATCATGGATTGGGAAACAAACTTAATATACATGTTATGTAATGAATCTCATGAGTAAAAGCTATCGAAGACTGTTTAGAACCCACCTATAAAACAACAGGCACTAAGAGGAGGACCTAACATTCCAGTGTACAGTTTCTATTTTTATTTGCATTCTAAAACTTGGAATTGGCTCTTTTCCTTGCCAAAAATCTGATTTATTGATATAAAAATAATTTAAAAATTTGAATTAAGTGACTATAGTTAAACGCTGTTTCCTGTGCTTTTGCTATATACATTTATAGATATCCTCTTTTTTAATCCAATGCCCCATTCAGTGGTTAGCATAAAAAATTAATTTAATAAGTATTTTTAAAATAATGAGGTAGGTAGTATTTCCCTCATTTTACAGATATGACAACTGACACTCAGAGAAAACTTACCAAAGACCACAAGACCTCATGTAGGATTTAAATTTAGCTTTTCTAACTTCAGAACCAATACACTTGGTAAAATATCAGAAGCCACAAAATTACAAAATTATGTTGTAGAAATGAGTAAAATGAGTGGAAAGGAGTTACACTTGTGTAGGATCCTAAATAATGAACAAAACCTTTCATGGAACAAAAATTGATTGTATATGGGAATGTGGAAGAGTGTACAGGGAAATATTCTTAGCCAGTGCTTCCAAATCTGTTCATATCATAGCAATACAATATTTTTTATAGCACAGTGTGGGAAATGAGGAAATAATTGTCAGCTGGAGGCAACTTTTCTGAGTACTCTGGCTATTCCTGACTCTGACCAGCTTATCCAGTGAGCTGTGGGGATCCTTATCCTGACAACATTAAACCGCTGGCTGCATACAAATGGTCCAGAGTTACCAGTTAAGAAGCTTAGATCTAGGCATATAAAGTAGCATGCAAAACTATAAAGATGAGGAAATGCATTTAGTATTTTTGGGATCTTGAGAAGTTCAGGTTGGTTTAGGAAATACCATAGGAAATGATTTTGGAGAAGCAGTTTAGATTAAGATTATGAAGATTCTTATGTGCCATGCATTGGGATTGTAGAATATGCAATAATGAGAAAAGGATTTTCCTTTATCAATTTTTTTCTTTAATGTCAGCTTACGTATTTGAAACTACATTTGTAACTCAAGGTTTCTTATTCTGATGCAGTAGTTGGTATTATACAAAACTTCACATAGAAATTAACTATGAATGCTTAATAAAATGAAACAAAACCAAAAAACAGCCACTGTTTAAAATTATTTCTTATAACTATGACAGTAAGCAGCCGAGGAACCAAATTCCTGAAGAGAAAGGAAGCACATAAAAATGAACTCTACGTTTGTCTCCACTTTTACATCTTGGCTGCCAAATCCTAGCCTGATCCCAAAGCCGCAGCCTAGAAACTGTAGAAAGACAACAAATTGGACATTAGGATTACCAGAAGAGCCATGGTTTGAGAGGTCACAGTTTACTCTAAGCATTCACTGACTCTGATCCATGGAGAAACTCTGAGACTCTGCTCAGAAGCTAAATAATATATTATGTTGAAAATCCCCTGGTGCCTGAAAAGCAAAAAACAGTGTTGAGAATCCCCAAATAAGAATGATCCCATTTAAACTTTACTCAAGGCTTTATTGTTTTGTTTTGTTTTGTTTTTACGTTGAGATTCTTGCAAGCACTGTATACGGGAGCAAGAGCAAACTAAAAATAGTCTGGTTTTGCCTGGATTAATAAATCTAATGAAAATTGTAATACTTTGATGTAGAAATCTATAAAACATTAAAAGAGAAGTCAAAGTAAACCAAAATAAATGGAGAAAAACACTACGGTTAGAGATTGGAGGATTCAGTATTATTAAGATGCTAATTCTCTCTAAATTTATAGTTTCAATATGATTTCAGTTAAAATCCCAACTTTTTTTCAATTAACAAGCTAAGTTTAATTTTTTATATTGATTTTTATTTTTTCCATTATAGCTGGTTTACAGTGTTCTGTCAATTTTCTAGTGTACAGCAAGGTGACACAGTCACACATGCATATATACATTCTTTTTCTCACATTACCATGCTTCATCATAAGTGACTAGATATAGTTCCCAGTACTATACAGCAGATCTCATTGCTTATCCATTCCAAAGGCAATAATTTGCATCTGTTAACCCCTAATTTGCAGCAACATGGATGGAACTAGAGATTGTAATACTAAGTGAAGTAAGTCAGAGAAAGACAAATACTATATGATGTCACTTATATCTGGAATCTACTATGTGGCACAAATGAACCTTTCCACAGAAAAGAAAATCATGGACATGGAGAACAGACTTATGGTTGCCAGGGGGGTGTGGGAGGGAGTGGAATGGATTGGGAATTTGGGGTTAAAATTTTTAAATATATATGAGAATGCAAAGGGCCCATATTAACTATGATATCTTGAGGAAGAGTCAAATTTGGAAGATTTAAATTACCAGATAATAAGATTCTTTATGAAACTACTATAATGAAAAATATGTGAAATCTCTGGTACTTGATGAGATAGTTTGACCAATAAAACAGAATAGAGTCCAAAGGCTGACCCATTCATATATACTCACCTGATTTGCAACACAATTGCTGTTAAAATGCAGTAAGAAAAGGATGACCTTTGCAGTAAATAGTTCTGAGTCAATTTTATTTTTATGAAAAAAGTAATTCTTTATTTACTTTAATTTATTCTTTACTTACTTCACACCTAATATACAAAATTATTTACTTTATTTACTCTTCATTTACTTCACACCTCATATACAAAATTCAGTGTCAATGGATTACAGACCTAAATGTAAAAGGTGAAAAATTTAAGACACTACAAGATCAAAGAATGTCAGCGTGTCCATTTGGTAGAAAATATTTCTTGCAATCTTTTCAAAAATTATTTTTGAATCATAAAAACACTATCCAGAAAGAAAAGGATTGATAAATTGCACATTGTTAAAATTAAAATAAATTTTGTAGATCAAAAAGTGACCATTAAAATAGTGAAAAGACAAGCCATGGAATTTGAGAAGACATTGGCATTACACATATTCGGCAAAATGCTAGTACCCAGAATATATTTTAAGATGCCTAAAAATAACATAAGAACAATGATAGTTTGATTTCAGTGATCAAAGGCTTGAACAGGAATTTTGAAAAGATGATTTACAGATATTCAGTAAATGTAAGTTTGCTCAGCCTTATTAGTGATCAGAGGAATACAAATTAAAATCACAATGAGATAATACCAGGTATTGGTGAACATGTGGGACACTGAACTCCAATACCCTGTGGAAAAACAGTATGGAGGAAAACAGTATAGAGGTTCCTCAGAAAACAAAATATAGAACTGCCACATGATCCAGCAGTCCTACTCCTGGGCATATATCCAGACAAAACTGCAATTCAAAAGGTAAATGCACCCATATGTTCATAGTAGCACTATTCACAGTAGCCAGGGCATGGAAACAACCTAAATGTCCATCAACAGATGTAAATTAAGATGTGGTACATACACACAATGGAATACTACTCAACCATTAAAAATAATGAAATAATGCCATTTGTAGCAACGTGGTTGCAACTAGAGATTCTCATACTAAGTGAAGTAAGTCAGAAAGAGAAAGACAAATACCATATGATATCACTTATATGTGGAATCTAAAATATGGCATGAATGAACCTATCTACAGAACAAAAATAGACTCATAGACATGGAGAACAGACTTGTGGTTGCCAAGGGGGAGGGGGGAAGGGAGTGAGATGGTCTGGGTGTTTGAGGTTATTAGATGCAAACTATTATATTTAGAATGGATAAGCAATGATGTCCTACTCTATAGCACAGGGAACTATATCCAGTCTCTTGTGATACAACATGATGGAAGATAATATGAGAAAAAGAATGCATATATATTTGTATATATGTGTGTGTGTGTGTGTGTGTGTGTGTGTGTGTATATATATGTGTGTGTGTGTGTGTGTATATATATATATATATATATGACTTGGTCACTTTGCTGTACAGCATAAATTGGTACAACTGTAAATCAACTATAATTTTTAAAAAAGTAAGAAAAAACATATTATGTGATGTAAATAATTGGGACAGGTGAAGACTTGTTTTTATATAAAAGCAAAATGAAAATAATAACTTAAATTTAAAAATCAAAAGCAAAAAAGAAGTAAATATATAGGTTAGTATCTGGGGACATTTTAATTGGAAGGCTGTTAGGGAGACTATTTGGATGTTCTTTATCTTCTATATGTTCTGGTTGTTAGTTATATAAGTATATTACCTTGTAAAGATTTCGTTGAGTTGTACATGTCAAGTGGATACACTTTAGTGTATGTGAGTTACATTTCAATAAGAAGGTAAAAATGTCTCTGCATAGTGTAAAAGCATTGTATACATTTTATTATACATACACTTAAACCATTACCTTTTGGATCAGTATACTGCCATCAGCCCAAACTAAGCTGTATGAACTCATCCTGCATGATTTCAACCACCTACTCATCCTTTTCTCTCTCTCTCCCATTCCGTGATCATCACAGGCTATAAAAATCTGAAAAAATAAGTTTATTTTTTTGGAATCCTGGTTCTATATAGGTAACGTATAAAGATTGTGATACAATCTTTCAAACTTTAAATTTAAAACTCGCTTTCATCTTATCAAATCTTTTTTCATTCTACTGCCACTCTAGTCTTCCTTATATATAGCTTTGTTTGTCCCCTGAACAAATTCATTACTTCCGTAAACAAATTCTGACAATTCCTTAAACAGTAAGTTTAAAATTATCTGCTTGGTTTTGAAGGCAGAGACTATTCTCTTCCTGTCCAATCTTCGGGCTTGTAGCTCTCAACATCTCTCTCTCCTCTCTTGCTAGTCTGGAATCCTCACTTCCTCACAATTTGTGTATATTAAATTCTGTATATCTTCTTTTTTTCCCTCTCTGTCTAATCTCTGCTTGTTGTGCATGGCCTCACTCAGCCTTCTTTCTGCAACAAATATCTCCTTAGTGCTATTGTCCTGATTGATTAGCCTGTTTTTCAAATACTTTGCAGATAGAGTATGTAACTGTATGCTGTCATATTTTGTATTTCCTGTAAACCATTACCTTCTTCTAAGGAGGTAGCAGCTCTTTAAGGATAGGAAATATGTGTTTTAATTCCATACCACTAATTTGGCATGTTCAGTCTCCTGATGTAAGGCATTTCCCTCCAGTTTTCTTGAAATATAATTGACACACAACACTATGTAAGTTTAGGGTATACAGCATGATGATTTGACATGATTCATATATCATGAAATGATTATCACAGTAAGTTTAGAGATCATCCATCATCCCACATAGATATAAAAAAATCCTAAAACAAAAGAATCCTTTTTTTTTTCTTGTGATGAAATCGTATAGAATTTACTCTCTTAAAAACTTTAATACGTATCAGTCTCTTACAGCATCGTTAACTTGCATAAGGTTGTATATTGCATCTCTAATACTTATTTATCTTATAAGTGGAGTTTGTGCCCTTTAACTACCTGCCTCCGGTTCCCCTTCCCTCATCTTTTATCTGTTTGTGATTCATCTGCTTGAATACTTAGTGAGATTCTAGAGACCAAGCTTCTAATTGTATGATTTATTTCCTCACAAAAACGAGGAATGAGGCTAATATCTGGCATGAAGAAAACCTTCAGTATATGTTCATTAATTGATTTTTCTTGATTTATTCAAAGAAACAGGCCATTACAGTATGAGAAACATATACCACAGAACATTAGTAAGACTTGCCAATCAGTTCACACTCTGCATAAAATCCCAACTTCCCATCATTTCTGCTGGTCATATGGGATCTAGCCCTAACCTAGTTCTCCTCAGGCATTCTGTCCTTGTCTCTCTCCCCTAGCTCCTTCTCAGCCTTTAGCTTTACTCTTCTTTTTGCTGGAATGCTCTTCCCTTGGTTCTTCACAGTGTCTAATTTTCACATATTTTAACTCTTTCTTTAAATGTTACCTTCTTAGGGAGGTCATAATCATCTCATCACTCCCTATCCAGTATTTTCTTTTGTTTTTCTTCATAACTTCACCTATTCCTACCCCAAATACATACTACTCAAAGGCAAGGACTTTGAGTTTCTTATTTTTGGTATTTCTCCAAGCTGTGCAGTATACAATGTGTTTAATAAACATGAGTTAAATAAATACATTAAATGAGAAAATGGAATAAGCACCTACAATAATGACTAATTCAGAGCATAGGTTCAGAATGATTTAGAGCTGAAGATCCTGAGGGACAGAGTAATGTATCAACCATAGAGGAAAAAGACACAACCTCAAAATCTGTAGGTATAATTAATAAAAACAAAGTGAATGTGAATTGTCAGCAAATTGTTCTTACAAAGTGATAGGGTAAGTGATAGTGTTTTAAAACTTATGAATTCAGTCTAAATTGAGTATTGAACTACATAGTAAAAAATAATAAACTTCATTATCCATGTCTAATTTTATTATAAAACACAGTTCATCTTGGGGCCAAGTGACTTCAGAACACATTATAGAAAATAACTCTTTAATTCTTTAAGGTAAGTGGAGACATCAATCATTATACCATTTAGCAGATTTTGAAAGTTGATTTCAACATTAATGTTCAAAGTTTCAACATTAATTTTAGAATGTCATGTTGAAGTTCAGTTCATAATCATATTTGTTGCTGCATTTACTACATTATTACATAATTTATATTATGAACATATGTTTCAACATAGTAAAAGAGGCATCACATTCCACATTCTACAGTAGATGTCTCTTCTTCAGTCATCCAATTATGTGTAGCCAGAAAGGCCATGAATACAGCACTAGGTCTTAAATGTGAACCTTTTCCCTATTAATTCATTCAGAAAGTGTTGTCAGAAGTTGGTTCAGGTTCAAGAATGAACTGACTATGGAAATACATAAATCTAAGCCCAAATTAGAATCTTAAAGGAAGTATACTGCTTTACAAAGCAGAAAAGTGGGTTTGTGGCAGAATTATAGCACCTACCAATTTGATGACTCATGACAAATCAGAAGCAGTCACTCAAAAAATTAAATCAAGATTTAGAATAATATTAGTGATATATAATCATTTTTCCTCTCATGTGCCTTATTTGTTTTAATTTTTAAAAACTTATGGAAATTCCAAATTCTGCTCTCCGTCCACTAAGAAAACCCAGCCTCAAAGTTGTTAAAGTAAAAACAATTGTTGTTAAAATGGAAAATAGAAGCAGTTTTTATCATTGGCCCACCACAGTTTGGCTCAGTTCTTCTAGTCTCCGCTCTAGCTAGAACAAAGCCAGACCACACATTGAGACTGAATTACAACACTTCAAAAAGAAGAAAAACATTAATGGAAAAAGTCAAATAGGTTTCCAAATAGGAGGTGGAAGACAGTGCAGAAACCTCTTAGCACAGCTCTAGCAAGGACTAAATTCTGAATCCAAGGCCCCAACACAGAATCATGAGCTTGTATTCCCATTCTTCTGTGACTGTAGAACAGGAAATGTCCACTCAGCTTCAGAGTAAACTGGAGTCCATCAGCTTGAGTGAGAAACATATTTAGAGCCTTTCACCCCAATCTTCACTTACCGCAAAGTGATCCTGTCATTTATGAAACTAATAAGGGCTACATGGGATATTTTCTTCCTTAAAATTATTTCAGCAAGTAAATGAATCAGTTAGGGAGTGAATAATTGGAAAGAAGACCTTAAGTTGGTAGTGACAGAGAAACTCCTGTCCTTTTGGGTACAAAGGCAGCTTTCTACATCCTAGGATCCAGGTAAGTGTTGGTAATCAAATCATGGGGAGGAAAGGAGGAACAATGTATTTTACGGAAAACTTAGAAAAATTACTTGATTCCTTCTGTAATATTCTCCATCTCTTATTTCTGGCCTAGGCACTTAGGATATAGTGGTAAGCAGAAGAAAATACTATCTCTTTCTTCAGAGAGGCAGATCTGAATTTTAAAACAGCTGCACAACTGTGAAATTAGAATTTCTGTGAGTGCTAAAAAAGAGAAATGTGAATAGGAAGATGCATAAAATGTATGGATTGACTAGGGTTTCAGGGAAAGCTTTTTTGAAGATATAGTGGAGTTAACCTATACTGTGTGCCAGTAAACCTCAGAATTATGAAGACATTCGTATCCTAAACAGCCAGGATGAGACGGGCTTTCCAACACTATACTTTGGTTAGACCTAGTAAAGTTAGGTCTTTTGGCAAGACATACATTTCTATGGCTCGTTCATAAGTATTATGCGAACTTCAAAAAATATGGATCAGTTTGGCATTTAAAGGAGTCCTTTGGGGAAGAGCACAAATAGGAGCTTGGGAAGGTGCTTTAAAACTCATCAGAAGAAATAATAGGGAAACACAGAGGGAAGAAGCAATAGGGAAAAAATGGACATTTTAAGGTAACAAGTAGAAAATAGGTACTATATATAAGTTATATTGTTTTATTCCCCCCAATACTATTATCATTGATTGTAACTATCCCCCATTTTATAGATGTGGAAACTGAGGCTTCCAAGAGTTAAGTAGTTTACTGACTATGACAAATCCAGTTAATAGATATGCTAGAATTTGAACAGTTCTCTACCTTCAGATTTATGCTCTTAATTTTTCCACATAGTGCTTCTTCTCTAGAGAAATCTTACTAGGCCTTATCGATGGTTAAGATATGTCATTCTTAAATAAATTCTACCTCTAATCTAATTTGTTTCCTTCAACTTAGTCATGCCCTGACCTTTTTCTAATGAAAAGAGATTGTGCTCTCCCTTCACTACAGAAATAGGCTCATAACCCAGACTGGAATGATAACATGTTTCTATCATCCAGGCGTAGCATTGATCATTATGGCAGGCATTGTAGTTTGGCTCACTAAATACTCAAATATAATCTATTACTTCTCTTCCAGACTCTATCACAGAGTTTGAAAAAGATAAAATAATCCATTTTCTAATCTCCTGTGGGCTAAGAGTGGCTATGTGACCCATTTTTGGTCAATGAGCTGTATATTTGCTGAATAGTACTTCCCAAAAAGATTCTGATTCCTTGATATGAAAGAACAGAATCAGCTGGCTTGTATTTTTACCTATTTGTTCTTTTTCCAGCCTGAAATTCAGATTTAAAACCTGGAGATGCAACATCCATTCTATAACTAAAAAAGCAATGAAGACGTAAGCTAATATTGAGGGTGTTGGAGCAGAAAAATGGAGAGAGCTTGGGATTTTGAGCCACTTGACTGTGTTCCCTTGGTTTTGTTATTAGGGGAAATCATGATACTCTGATTGTTTAAGCCACTATATGATGGTATCTTCTGTTTAATTGCCAAAAGCACTCCTGACTGATAAAATTAGAGTTGCCTATGTAAAACAAGCCAGGCCAGTTGAAATCCTTTCTCAAGAATTTTCTGCTTGAATTAGAAGAATGATGTTCTTTTCAATATTTTGTGTGAAGGAAATGGTCATGTTCCCTCTGATCGTGGCCAGCCCACAGAAACACAATCAACCCTCAATAAAACTGATTTTGGATGTCTAGATTAATGATGCCCAGGAAGGGTCTGAAATGATTGGGGATAATCAGACAAAAATTATGCTGGACCTGTACAAAAACTGTAAAACTTCGTTGTAAGTAATTAAACAAAGCCTAAATAATTGGAGAAACACACACTGAACAGGAGTTGTAGAACTCAATATTTTTATAGGTAAATTCTCCCTGAATTAACTTACAGATTCAAGGAAATTAATACCCCAAATCTCAGCAAACTATTTTGTAGAAAATGGCAAACTGATTTAAAAATTTATATAGAGTTAGTTCCCATTGTGGCTCAGCAGATTAAGAACCTGACTAGTATCCATGAGGATGCAGGTTCAATCCCTGGCCTCACTCAGTGGGTTAAGGATCTGCCATTGCCACGAACTGTGGCATAGGTCACAGATGTGGCTCGCCTCTGGCATTGTTGTGGCTGTGGCATAGGCCATCAGGTGCAGCTCCAAGTCGACCCCTAGCCTAGGAACGTCCTTTTGCCACAAGTGCAGCCCTAAAAAGGAAAAAGAAAATTATATAGAAATGACCCAGTATAGCCATAACTGCGTTTGAAAAGAATTAAATAGTTGAAGAACTAATACTTGATTTTAGTCTTACTATAAAGCTGTAGTAATCAAGCTAATACGGTACCAGCATCAAAATAGACAGATGAATTAAATAAAATAAAGCATCCATAAATAGAATCACACATATATGGACAATTGAGTTTTGGCAAACATGCAAAAGTAATTTAATGGAAAAAGGAAATAATACAAATAGTGGTGGAACAATTGGCTGTGATTATGCAAAAGGTAAATATCAATCCATACTTCACATCATATATATGTATGCTATGTATATACATGCATATATATATATATATATAAATTAACTCATTATGGATTATAGAACTAAATTTGAACATAAAATATAAAATTTGAGAACAAAACATAGAAAAGCTTTATGACATTGAATTAAGCAAAACTTTCTTAGTTATTACACTGTTACTGTGGATGGGTATTATTCATTGAGATTTTAATTTTCATTTATCTGTTGACTTGGAATATTAAGTATCTTTTCCTTTGCTTATTTGCCATTTTTATATCTTCAGTGAAATGTTTCTTCATTTAGCCCATTTATGTTTTATTTTGTCGAGTTGCATGTTCTTTATATATTCTTTATATAAGACATTTATCAGATCATTGCTTTGCAGATATTTTCCTCAGTTTGTGGTTTGCCTTTTCGTTTTTTAAAATTAGTTTCCCTCTAAAAGTAAAAACTTTTTATCAGTGGGGTTCATCTTGTGATTTTTTTTTAAATGGATCAGCTTTATATATCCTAAGAAACCTTTGCTTACCACAAGGTTATGATGACTTTCTAATATATTTTCTTCTATAAGTTAGCTCTCACATTTAGGTCTTTTAAGTGTGAGGTTTGATTTCATTCATTTTCTTTTTCTTAGGGCCACAGTTGTGGCACATGGAAGTTCCCAGGCTGGAAGTCGAATCTGAGCTACAGCTGCCAGCCTATACCACAGCCACAGCAGCGTGGGATCTGAACTGTGTCTATGATCTACAGCACAGCTCAGGGCAGCACTGGACCTTTAACCCACTGAGTAAGGCCAGGGCGAACCCCCCTCCTCATGGATACTAGTTGGGTTCATTTCTGCTGAGCCACAGTGGGAACTCCTCATTCATTTTCTATAGGGATGTTCAGTTGTTTCATCGTCTGTTTAAAAATTTTGTCCTTTCTCCTTCACTTATCTTGACACATTTGACAGAAGTCAGTTGTTCATATATGCATTTCTAGATTTCATGTTTTGTTTTATTGATCTATTTGTATATCCTTAATGCCAACATCATAAGTATTGATTACTGTAACTTTATTAAATTCTTGAATTTTGGTGGTGTGTTAACTTTGGCTTTTATACCTATCAAAATTCTTTAGCATGTTCTATGTCCTTTGATGTCCATATATGTTTTAGAGTCAGCAGTATATTCCTAAAGAAAAGGCTCCTCTTTTGCATAACTTCCTTTTCTTTCTTATTTTGATTCGCAAGTTCCAGCCACCTTGGCTTCTCCAAACTCTTGATGTCTTTTTTTCTAAATCTGCAAATCCACGAGACCACCAGGCTCCATTTGAGTTCATCCTTCCCATCCTGAGGCCTGGAAATTGCTTCTAGGAAGTACACTGTAGCATTTACAGGATTCACCTTGTTTGTGTCCCTCCTCACAAGAATCCTAGGCCTCAGCTGTCTGTTGTTCATTGTCTGGAAACAGTTGTTGCAAGTATTTTATCCAGTTTTATGTTTATATTGAGAAGTCAGTGCCCCTAGCAATTAATCCTTCCTGGGCAGAAGCTGATTTCCTGTCAGTCATTTGAATTTTAGTCCTTCTAGTGGATGTGTAGTTTATATTATTATTTTAATAAGTCCTGATCTTGAGCAGATTTGTCATGTGCTTACTTTTCATTCGTATATCTTCTTTTATGAAAGGTTTTTCAAGTATTTTGTTCATTAAAATGGAAATTTTGTTGTTGTTGTCTTTTTGCCTTTTAGGGCCACACCTGCAGCATACGGAGGTTCCCAGGATAGGGGTCCAATCAGAACTGTAGCCACCAGCCTACACCACAGCAACGTGGGATCCAAGCCACATCTGCGACCTACATTGCAGCTCACGGCAATGCTGGATCCTTATCAAACGCGCATCCTCATGGATGCTACTGGGTTCACTAACTGCTGATCCATGGTGGGAACTCCTCCTTAAATGGAATTATTGTCTTATTAAGTTGTAGGAATTCTTGTATATTCTAGAAACTTTTGCTAGAAATATGTATTGTAAATATTTTCTCCAGGTCTTTGTCTTTCTTAATCATGTCTTTTGAAATACAAAAGATTTTTATTTCAGTGAAGTCCAATTACTGATTTTCTTTTATGATTACTACTTTTTCATCCTCAAGAAACTCTTTGCCTACCCCTAATGTCACATTTACTCCTGTCTTACTTATCTAGAAGTTTTATAGTTTTAACTTTTATGGCTACATCTGTGATCCACTTTAAATTAATTTTGCATGTGTAGTGTAAAGGAAGAGTTGAGGTATATGTTTTTTTAAATGGATACATAATTGTACTAGCACCATTTATTGGAAAGAAAATCTTTTCCTATTACTATTTTGACATATTTGTTAACATTGATTAACCACATATCTGTTACGTATCCATTTTGAAGCACTCTATTTTTCCCTCTTTAATTTCTATGTTTATATATACTTGAAGTTAGGTAGTATAAGTCTTCCAGCTTTGTTGTTTTTTCAAAATTATTCTGGATTGAAAAAGCATCAAAAGTTCAAAGGCACAAACCTAAAGTCATATCTAATATCCAAGAATGAAAAAATTGAGAAAAAATAAATAATTATTATATTGCATTTTAATCCATAAAATAAATATTTATATCTCCTTACTAATATAAATAAATAAAAAATATATGGGAGGAAAGAACAGCTCTTCCATTCAGAAGATTTCCAAGAAAGAAATCTTGGAAAGATTAGAAATTCTGTAAGATTTCTATTAGTAGAAGGAAAGAAATTCTGTAAGATTTTGTCATAAATAAATTACATCATCTATTGAGATGGTTATGTGGAATTTAAATTTGTGAATGTAATTAATTAAGTGATTGATCATGGAGTTCCTCTTGTGGCTTAGCAGGTTAAGACCATGAGGATGTGGGTTCAGTCCCTAACCTGGCTCAGTGGGTTAAGGATCCGACGTTGCCCCAAGTTTCAGTGCAGGTTGCAGATGCAGCTCTGAGCCCACATTGCTGTGGTTGTGGTGTAGGCTGGCAGCTGCAATTACGGTTTGACCTGGGAAAGCCTGGAAACCTCCATATGCTGTGGGTGTGGCCCTAATGAAGACAAAAAAAAAAAAAATCGTGAAGTTAATAAGTAATAATACTTACAAAAGAAATATTACTGATAAATTTATAAAATACAAGTATATGAATATCTTAGAAATAGATTTACCTATATTTTAATACTGATAACAACAATACTAATAATACAGTGTTATATATATCCTTGATCTAGTGACTTAAAAATTTTTCCTCTTACCATGATGAGGCTTTTGATTAAAATCTAATTTTTCTGATATTAACATAACTATTCCCAATTTCTATTGATTAAAGTTTAAATTTATCTCACTCTATTAATCCTTTTAAAAAATTCTGAATGGGTTTCTTATAGACAACAAATAGTCATATTTTTACATACAATATGACATCTCAGTCTTTTATTAGGTTGTTTAATCTATTTATACTTTATATAATTGTTAATATGTGAGTATAAATCTACCGATTTTTCAGTAGTGTTCAACGTGATACATTCATTCACTTTTTGTTTTCTTTTTCTTCTTCCCTGAACTGTCTGAGTACTTTTCCATATTCTGTTTCCATATTCTATTACCACATTATAGGTAATGTATTTTAAAATTTGTAGCTTGTCCTAGGGTTTCATATATATATAAATTTAACATACATAACATATTTAACATATTATAAGATAACCTCAAATTCATGTATATATAAGAATCTCACTATAATATACCTTGATTTTCCCCTTCATTCTTTATTCATTTGTTTTCATAGATTTTTCCTACATGTGCTGCAATCCCCACAATTCATGGATACTAACTTTTTTTTCCTTTTTTGGCTGCATCTGTATCATGTAGAAGTTCAAACTCCTACTACAGCAGCAACCTAAACTGCTGTAATGATAATGCTGGATCCTTTACCCACTGAGCTGCAAGAAACTCTAGTTGTTATTAATTTTGCTTTAAAGACTCATTTATCTTTTAAAGAAATTAGCAACATGAAAAAATATTTTGTCTACTCATGTATTTATCATTTCCAGTTCATGTACTTCTTTTTGTAGATACAAATTATCATGTTTTTTTTCTTTTGCCAGAAGAGCCTTTTTCAGTATATCTTCTAGTGCAGATCTTCTGACAACAATCACCTTTCATCCTTTTATGTTTTGTCTTTAGTTTCAAAAGATGTTTTTATTATGTTTAAGTTATTCTTTTTTGGTACTTTAATGATAAATCATCTCATTGTCTACTTTCTTACAGTTTCTTAATGAAATTTCCACTATAATGCTTATTTTGTTCTTTTTTGTGCATTTTATCTCTCTTCTTTTGAAATTTTCTCCTTCGTTGTTGGTTTTCAGCAATTTTATTATGATGTACTTTGATCTTTGTGGTAGGCTGAATAATGACACCCCCAAAATAAACACACTGTAATACCCAGAACCTGTGAATATGTTACCTCTGTGGCAAAGGAAAAGGAATTCAACCCACTGACACCTTAATTTTAGCCTAGTGAATTTTTTCCCATTACTTAATGAATTTTATTACAGTTATAGGTGTATAAAAGTCATCACAACTCAATTTTTATAGCATTTCCATCCCAAACCCTCAGTGCATCCCCCCACCCCCCAACTTGTCTCATTTTCCAAAGTCTGTGAGTCAGTATCTATTCAGCAAAGAAGTTCACTGTGTCCCTTTTTATAGTTTCCACATGTAAGTGGTAGCAGTTGATGTTGCTGTCTCATTGTCTGACTGGTTTCACTTCACATGATAATTTCTAGGTCCATCCATGTTGCTATAAATATTGTTATTTCATTCCTTTTAATGGCTGAGTAATATTCCATTGTGTATTTGTACCATATCTTCCCTATCCATTCCTCTGTCCATGGGCATTTAGGTTGTTTCCATGACTTGGCTATTGTATAGAGTGCTGCAATGAACACTGGAGTACATGTGTCTTTTCGAGTCATGGTTTCCTCTGGATAGATGCCCAGGAATGGGATTACTGATCAAATGGTAATTCTATTTTTAATTTTCTAAGGAAGCTCCATACTTTTGTCCATGGTGGTTGCACCAATTTGCATTCCCACCAACAGTGTAATAGGGATCATTTTTCTCCACACCCTCTCCAGCACTTATTGTTCGTAGACTTTTTGATGATGGCCATTCTGGTTGGCGTAAGGTGCTACCTCATGGTGGTTTTGATTTGCATTTCTCTAATAATGAGTGATGTTGAACATCTTTTCATGTGTTCTTTTGGCCATCTGTATGTCTTCTTTGGAGAATTGTCTGTTTAGATCTTCCGCCCATTTTTTGATGGGGTTGTTTGTTTTTTGGTATTGAGCTGTAGGAGGTGTTTGTAAATTTTGGAAATTAATCCCTTGTCAGTTGATTCATTTGCAAATATTTTCTCCCATTCTGTGGGTTGTCTTTTTGTTTTGTTTAAGGTTTCCTTTGCTGTGCAGAAGCTTTTAAGTTTAATTAAGTCCCATTTGTTTATTTCTCTTTTTATCGTCATTATTCTAACAGGTGGATTTGAGAAGATGTTGCTTTCATTTATGTCAGAGAGTGTTTGGCCTATGTTTTCCTCTGAGAGTTTTATAGTATCTGGTCTTATTATCTAGATCTTTAATCCATTTTGAGTTTATTTTTGTGCATGGTGTTAGGAAATTTTCTAATTTCATCCTCTCAATAGATGCAGAAAAAGCCTTTGACAAAATCCAACACCCATTTCTGATAAAAACCCTTCAGAAAGTGGGCATAGGGGGAACCTACCTCAACATAATCAAGGCCATCTATGACAAACCCAGAGCTAACATCATTTTCAATGGTGAAAAGCTGAAAGAATTCCCACTGAGATCAGGAACAAAACAGAGATGTCCACTCTCACCACTGCTATTCAACATAGTTTGGAAGTCCTAGCAACAGCAATCAGAGAGGTAAAAGAAATTAAAGGAATCCAAATTGGAAAGGAAGAAGTAAAACTATCACTATTTGCAGATGACATGATACTATACCTAGAGAATCCTAAAGACTCTACCAGAAAACTGTTAGAGCTCATCAGTGAATTTGGCAAAGTTTCAGGATACAAAATTAATACATAGAAATCAATTGCATTTCTATATACTAACAATGAAAGATCAGAGAAATTAGGGAAGCAATCACATCAAAAAGAATCAAATACTTAGGAGTAAACCTACCAAAAGAGACAATAGACCTGTCTCTGAAAACTGTTAAGATGCTGATGAAAGAAATCAAGGATGACATGAACAGATAGAAAGACATACCATGCTCTTGGATTGGAAGAGTCAATATTATCAAAATGACTATACTGCCCAAGGCAATCTACAGATACAATATAATCCCTATCAAATTACCAAGGACCTTTTACAGAACTAGAACAAAATATTTTAAAGTTTGTTTGGAAGCACAAAAGACCCAGAGTAGCCAAAGACATCCTGAAAAAGAAAAATGGAGCTGGAGGAATCAGGGTCCCTGACTTCAGACTCTGCTACAAGGCTTCAGTCATCAAAACCATATGGTACTGGCACAAAGACAGAAATATAGATCAGTGGAACAGAAGAGAAAGCCCAGAATTAAACCCTAGCACCTATAGTCAACTAATCTATGACAAAGGAGGCAAGAATATACATTGGAGAAAAGACAGCCTCTTCAATAAGTGGTGCTGGGAAAACTGGACAGCCACATGTAGCCTAGTGAATCTTGTGTTGGATTTTGATACACAGCATTTTAAGATAATAAATTTGTGTTCTTTGAGCCAATAAGTTTGTAGTAATTTGTTATAGCAACATAAAAATAATAGATTGTAATTTTTCGTGTGTTTACCCTTTCTGTGGGTTGTTAATCTTTATGTTTCAGTGGAGTCATAGTTTTAATTAACCTTGAAAAATGAGATGTATTTTAATCTTTCTTATGATTCTCGCTTCTGGGAATCAAATAACACTGATATTGTATTAATGTTTGTATTAATATTTTTTTTTTCTCCTTCAGTCGCTTTTTTCCCCCTATCTGGAGACTTAATTTTGTAGTTGTATCTTCACATTTACTGAGCTTTTCTTTTGTGGTGTCTAATCTGCTTTTCATCTCATTCAGGAAAATTTTTAATTGAGGGTTCTATTTTTTTTTCCCTAGAAGTTCTCCTAGGTTCTTTGCTGTAGCTTGTATTTATTTCCTCATGTATTCATGTTCTGTTAAATACTTGAAGATATTTGCAATAATCCTTTTAAAAATCACTAAAATTAGTTAATTTCATCTTTTTGTCATTTTTTTGGTGTATTCCTATTAATGGTTAAGGGTAATGTTTTCCTGTTTTTTCATATGTCTGCTCATTTTATTGGATGTTAATAGGCACTTGTAAATTTTATATTGTTGAGTATTGTAATTCTTCGGAAATTCTTTTAAAGGTTTTTGGACTCTAATCTGACATATAATTAAGTTATCTATTTCAAGGTCTGCCTCTAAATTGTATTAGTGTAAGTTTAGGGTAGTTTTACTCTAGGGATTTTTTTAAGGCCTACAAATATGACCTTCTGCTGTCAATGTCTTGAGTGTTCAGTGTAATCTCTCAATTCTGGCTGGTCAAAAATTCAAGTTTCCCATATTTGTACAAGCTCATATTTTTTACTTTATGTATCTTAAGTCTTTCTTTTCCTAGACTAGGATTTTTTCCTATGTGCAGGGAACTTAGAATTTAGCAATATTAAAATGGCCGTACTACCCAAAGCAATCTAGATTTAATTCAATCCGTATCAAATTACCCATGACATTTTTCAAAGAACTAGAACAAATAATGCAAAAATTTATATAGAACCATAAGAGATCCATAATTGCCAAAGCAATCCTAAGGGGAAAAAAATCAAACAGGAGGCATAACTCTCTAAGACCTTGGACAATATTGCAAAGCTACAGTATTCAAGACAGTGTGGTACTGATACCAAATCAGACATACAGACCAATGAGACAGAATAGAGAACCCAGAAATAAACCCAGACACCTATGGTCCATTAATCTTCAACAAAGGAAGCAAGCATATAAAATGGGGAAAAGATAGTCTCTTCAACAAGTGGTGCCTGCAAAACTGGACAACTGCATGTAAATCAGTGAACCAAAACACACCCTCACACCATGCACAAAAATAACCTCAAAATGGCTTAAAGACTTAAACATAAGACAAAACACAGTAAAACTCCTAGAAGAGAAATAGGCAAAACATTCTCTAACATCAGCATTACAAATGTTTAGGTCAGTCTCCCAAAGCAGTAGAAATAAAAACAAAAATAAACTAGTGGGACCTAATCTAACTGATAAGCATTTTGTACTGCAAAGGAAACCATAAAAAAAAAAAAGGACAACCTACAGAATGGGAGAAAATAGTTTCAAATGATGCAGCTGACGAGGGCTTAATCTCTAAAATATACAAACAGCTTACACAATTCAACAGCAAAAAAGCCAATAACCCAATTGAAAACTGGACGGAAAAACCTGAATAGACATTTTTCCAAAGAAGAAATACAGATGGCCAACAAGCACATGAAAAAAATGCTCGGCATCACTGATTATTAGAGAAATGCAAATCAAAAGTACTGTGAGGTACCACCTCATACCAGTCAGAATGGCCATCATTAATAAGTCCACGAATAACAAATACCAAAGAGGATGTGAAGAAAACAGAAACCACCTACACTGTTGGTGGGAATGTAAATTGGTACAACCCCTATGGAAAACAGTATGGAGGTACCTCAGAAAACTAAATTTAGATCTACCATATGACCCCGAAATCCCACTCTTGGGCACATATCCAGACAAAACTTTGCTTGAAAAAGACACATGTACCTGTGTGTTCATTGCAGCACTATTCACAATAGCCAAGACATGGTACCAACCTACATGTCCATCGACAGATGAATGGATTAAGAAGAGATGGTACATGTACACAATGGAATACTACTTGGCCATAAAAAAGAACAAAATAATGCCATTTGCAGCAACATGGATGGAACTAGAGACGCTTATACTACGTGAAGTAAGTCAGAATGAGAAAAACAATTACCATATGATATCACTTATATCTTGAATCTATTAGCTATGCATTTTCATTTTTATAGGCCTAAACCCTGAGGAATCATGTACTCATAAATAAGAAAAGTAAAATGGAGGGAGTTTTATTTTAACCATGTCATTCAATTATTTGTACATATTCTGAGTTACAGGCCAAAAATGACATGATATATTATTAAAAATTATTTGTGATGATCCATAAGTGGATAACTAGATTGTAGTTTAGTTCAATGTTCCTGATCATAAAGAATTTGAAGCCATCTGATCTGCGAAGGAAAACTTTGTTAATTAGTACTGACATTTATTTTCATTTATGTTGCAACACCAGTATTTAGAATATTTTGAATTGCTCTTTTTTTTCAGTTCCTGGTAATTTTGAACACTGTGAATATGAATAAAAGATTTAATCAGAGTTTCTGTTGTAAATCAGAAAAAGAGGTATTAATTCCAGCCTACACCACAGCCACAGCAATGATGAATAAGAGCCACATCTGTGACCTATACCACAGCTCACAGCAACGCTGGATCCTTAACCCAGTGAGTAAGGCCAGGGATCAAACCTGCATTCTCATGGATACTAGTCAGGTTCTTTAACCACTGAGCCACCACGGGAACTCCAGTTTGTCTGGAATTTTTAATTCTAATGATAAAATCCAGAGCAACTAAAAAAGTTACACTCAACATCCTATCACAAAAATGTTATATGAAACGGATTTTCCTAGAAAACAAATTGATAAATAATACTATGACATAGAGATAGATTCACCATCATTATAGAATAACTAATTGTGAAGATTTTTAAATATATTTGGTGATGTGTTAGTCACTTTATATATAAGTTATTGCTCTTATCATACATTTCTAATCATGATTATTATTGTTCAGTAGACTTATAATGGAGGCTCTGTTTGAGCAAAGTAGCCACAAAATGTTTGTTCACTGAGTAAGGAAACCTGGAAAGGACTGTTATTTAATATTTGATTATTAATTTATGCTCCTTTATGTCAGAAAGGATGAATTTCTGTTATATTAACAGATATCATTAAGTGAATGAGAACATGCACAATTTGTAGAAAACTGTATTAAATAGATTCTCAAGCTCTTATTAAAGGGTTCACTTTGGATAGGGAACTGCTTTGATTTTATATTTCCGTTACTTTGCTCTAGTCTTCTTTAGTCAATAGCCCAGTAGTTTTTTAATTTTTGAAACTTATAGTTGACTACTTACTCAATTCTTTTCTGTTTCCCCAGTGTTCTTTTGTATTCGACTCTTCTCTCCTTTTTCTTTTCCTGGTCAAATGTATGTGGGGAAGCCTTTGGATCTAACTGGCATAGGATAAGAAATAACAACAGAGGGTCAAATATTTACAAAATAATTAGAACTTTTAAATAGCCCAGGGTAAATCATTCTCAAAATAACTTCCTTATTAAAGATATTCCAGTTCTTTTCTCATCTTAAAGTGTCGATAATAATAAAAAATTAAGGTTAATTTAACGGCTTCTATGTGTCAGGCATTTTTCTGTCATTTTTTTTTTTTTTTTTGCCTTTTGTCATTTTAGTGCCGCACCCGCGGCATGTGGAGGTTCCCAGGATAGGGGTCTAATTGGAGCTGTAGCCACTGGCCTACACCGCAGCCACAGCAATGCAGGATCCGAGCCACGTCTGCGACCTACACCACAGCTCACGGCAACGCCAGATCCTTAACCCACTGAGCAAGGCCAGGGATCGAACCCGCAACCTCATGGTTCCTAGTCGGATTTGTTAACCACTGCGCCACGAGGGGAACTCCTTCTGTCATTTTATAATAATGCAATTTAATCTTCAAAAATATCCTCTGAGGGAGTAGTGTAAGTAATAACTGAGAAAAGGTTGCTATTGAAATATCTGTGACTAGAATATAATTAATGTTATATATTAGAATGTATAACATCTTATATAATAAGATAGAATAGATATTAAGATCATTAATATAATAAATAAATATGAATGCATCACAATTTAGGGCCCATCTTAAGTTTTTAAATTTTTTTCTGTTCCTATTGGGTTATACTTTGAGAAAAAAAAATCCTTAAAAATTGTTTGAGATGCTTTTCTTTCTCTATACTGTGGAGTATATGTATTTTCTCCTTTCGCTACCTGGAACAAACAGGATAGCTTGAGCTCTAGCAAGTATCTTGAATCATAAAGTCATCTTAAGAATGGATATTGTACTTAAACATCGTAGAGCAAAAAGAAAAGGACCCCTGGTCATTAATTATATTATGAAACCTCCATATCACCCTAAATCTGCCTAACTCCTGACTTTTTCATTTGAAATAGAAATACAATTCTCTCTATTATAAGCAACTCTAGTGTCGCTTCTGGGTTTTCTGTTATATAGAAATAAATTTAGATTCCTAATTCTAACTGCTTAAATATTTTATATATTTAGGTGCCTATACCTTATTTTACAATAAGCTCACAGACATATTAATGGCTATTAGACGTGGTAGAAGAGTATCAGATTTTTGTTTCAGATTTTGCTGGCTACAATATAGGGGATAATTTTTTAAAAAACATCGGAAGCAGAAAACCATATAGGAAGCTGTTATAGTCATATAAGGAAAAAATGAAAGTTCAGTCTAGGAAAGCTGTGGTAGGGGTGTGGAGGAGGGAAGAAGAAATTAAACAAATACTTCAGATATAAAACTGTCAGGAACATACAATTGATTAAAATTGGAATAATTGAAAGGGAATGCTAAAGTTTTGACACTTGAGTTTCTAAAACTAGTGGTGCAACCAGTACAGTTAGTGAACATTGAGATAAGAAATATCAGTGGGAAAGTTTAACTTTGCGTATTTTGAATTTGGGTTATCTATGTAAAAGCTAAATGGATTTATGAAGGATGCAACTGGATAAGAAGACTGTTGCTGTTGGAGGAATTCTGGTTAGCAGGGTGGGTGCAGGTGTGGGTATGTGAGAGAGAGAGAAAGAGAGAGAGCAGAATGAGATGGAGAGGGATAGCTGAGGAAAAAAATTATCAATTAGAAGACAGAGTGGGAAAATTAATAAGCAGATAATCCTGGCGATCCTTAAAATTTAGTGATTGGTGGAGGAAATAGTGTACTAAGAAGAGACAGATAAGCAAGAGTGAATGAGGATCAAAGATATCCAAGAGTCATTTTAAGAAATATATTTCAAGAAGAATAAATAATAAAATGTGTTTAGTGCAACAGGTAATTACTGAAGTGGGCAATGAAGAAGTCTTTATTCTTAATGAGCACTTTGGTTGAGTTAGTGATGGATTTGGGCAATATTACAGTAGATTAGGAGTGAATGGTAAGTGAAGATGGCTGACCATTCTTTAGATAAGCTTAGATGAGAAGTAAAAGGAAACAGTAACAGAGCAAAATCTAGATTAGAAGTTGATTAAATGACAACTGATTAAAAAAGTGAGAGGATTGAAGTGTCATATTAAATAACTGACTAAGAACGTTTGGAATGACATTAAAATGATGTCTACATCCTAGGTCCAAAGAAATATAGTCTTGGTTTTAGTTGTTTTAAAGAGAGAGTAGTGACTCAATATAAATTTTAAGTTCTGTGTAGTAATGGATGAGGTTATGTAGACAGGAGATGAATAAGGTGCTCTGGTTGGATTTTGTGTCAATGGAAGAAAAATGAAATAAATTAAAAGAAGATAATGAGGCAGATATTGGTCCACTAATATATTTTCATACTTCTGTAAGCATTTAGGAAAATGATACACCAGTCACATCTGTAATTTTTCAGTTAGCATATAGATCCAAGAATAGACTCTAAGTTAGTTACCGTGAAGCCAGCAAGCCCATGCAAATGTTGTAACTCACGTTTTTGAATTTCACCATTTCCCAAAGCAAGTTGACCCAATGATCTATATTTAGTGGTGATTTTTATTCCCAGATGTTGAAAACAGCTTCTTTGCTGGCAGTAGGTCCTTGAGGATGCATTTTCCCTAAGCTTTAAATAGCATACTTTAGGGAATTGGTATTACCCAAGATATAAAAAGATTAATAAGGATTTAAAATTAAATAACTCCAGTAATTCCTTTAATGGATGTTCATCCAGACTATTTCCCTGGTTAATATTATAACGGCTTATTTATCACATTCCTAGCAGATAACTCTTAAGTTTGTGACCATAGGGTTTCAGTCATAATGCAGTGCTGAGACCACAGGCCTTATTTCTTGGCACAACGCGAGTAACCTTGCATAAGTCCATGTGTGAGTCTTTGGAGAGCCTATCCTGTTGGATCCCCTTGCGTAAAGTTTCTTTTTAAAGACATCTGAATTTTATCTATGTCTTTCTGGCTTTCATTGAGAATGTTTATTCAATTCAATGTGAGAGAACTGAACTCTCGACAAGGAGCATGATGAATTTTCTAATTCAAACTGGGTACCAAGAGGTGGCCTGTCATCATTTTCCTTTTGTTGCACTGCAAAAAAAATAGCAAATGAGTCTCTTTGAGATCAGTTCCCACTTCTGTTTCAAGTTCCCCCATCAAGTCATTAAACATTCTCTGGGTTTTGTCAACAGCCTGGTAAACATCCAGAGAATCAAAATAAGATCGTTTATTTAACATTCTTCTCCTCCAACTGCTGATTAGAATAAATAGTTTGGATAAAACTCCTATCTGATCCAACAATCACAAAAAGAAAGCATTTAGCTATTGGAGAAGTTTAGATTGAGTTAGAAATACTTTAAACAGCAAAGGATTTTTTGTACACTTTGTTATTTTCTTTATCTTCAACTCATCTTGTTAAGGCAATGTCTGGAGCTAAACATTAATGCTGAATAACTACTGAGAAAGCTCCCTAGAATCTAAGTAAAAATGTAGGCACTGATTTCTATAATTTTTTTTCTTTTGCCTTTTGTCATTTTTTAGGGCCACACCCGCGGCATGTGGAAGTTCCCAGGCTAGGAGTCTAATCGGGGCTGTAGCCCCTGGCTTACGCCGCAGCCACAGCAACGCAGGATCCGAGCTGCGTCTGCGACCTACACCATAGCTCATGGCAACACTGGATCAGTAACCCACTGAGCAAGGCCAGGGATCAAACCTGCAACCTCATGGTTCCTAGTCGGATTCATTAACCACTCGCCAGGATGGGAACTCCTGGTACTGATTTCTAGAACAAGCTATAAAATGGAAAGCCTGAAACTCAATGTTCCATTTTAAGTCACTGAAAGAAGTTGAGTCTAGCTAGCTATTTCTGAGAACTGCGTTTTCAGACTTTAGGTAAAATATGTGCTGATTTTACTTATCTCTAGAGAACCCAATAACTTAGCCAAAAGGGAAAAATGTTTCTAATTATCAGAAAGACTTTTAGGCTTGTAGGAGGTCAGACATAATACTATGATGTCTCATTTTACATCTCCGTGAAAGCTTTTTTAAGAAAATATGTTGTAGGGAGTTCTTGTGGTTTAGCAAGTTTAGAACCCAACATAATGTCTGTGAGGATGCGGTTTAATCCCTGGCCTTGCTCAATGGATTAAGGATCCAGGGTTGTGGCAAGCTATGGCTTAGGTCACAGATGCAATTCCAATCCTGTGTTGCTGTGGCTGTGGCGCAGGCCTCAACTGCAGCTCTGACTTGAATCCTAGCCTGGGAACTACCATATGCTACAGGTGCAGCCCTGAAAAAAAAAAGTGATATTTGTTGTAATCCTAAGTAATGATTTAACGAAATATGCTTCAGAGTATGCAAAAGACATATTACAATCTCTTCTGACTTATAATGCAGATTTTGATAGAGTAGTTTTGTAGTTGTGGGTCAGTAAATTAAGTAATTAGCAGATCAGTTTCATAAAATAGCATTCAAGGTTCTACAATAGTTCACAAAATCTCTTCTACGTCCAGCTCCTACCAGCTTTGCTCTTATTATCTATTCTATGTGTCAGATAAAAGAGTATAAGTACAGTGTCTGCAGGATTCTTCACACTTCAGTGCTTTTCTGTCTTTTCTCAGCCCTTTACTTCCAATGTTCTTTTCATTGTTTAAGGCTAATTTTAATCCTTTTATTAGATATTTTTTGTGAATAGCATATACACAGTAATGTATTTTTTCATTATTTTTGTCAAATTTTAATTGAGGAATTTAACCTATCCATATATCGTTACAATTAGTATCCAAATTTATTTATTTATTAACTTATTTTTTGTCTTTTTGCCTTATCTAGGGCCACACCTGAGGCATATGGAGGTTCCCAGGCTAGGAGTCTAACAGGAGTTATAGCTGCCGGCCTTTACCACAGACACAGCAACATTGGATCCGGGCCACATCTGCAACCTACACCACAGCTCACGGCAATGCTGGATCCTTAACCCACTGAGCAAGGCCAGGGATGGAACCCACAACCTCATGGTTCCTAGTCGGATTCATTAACCAGTGAGCTGCAACGGGAACTCCAGTATCCAAATTTATTCTTTCTTGTGTCATCTTCTTTGCTTTCTGTTTTTAATTTTTAATGTAAGCTTTTCCCCCTCCTATCTTTTGCTACTTAAGCACATTTTGTCTGCACTTAGCTTTAGCAATATGGATACTTTATTTTTTCAGCTTTATTGAGGTTTAATTTATAAATATGTAAGCTATTTAAAGTGTACAATACTATGCCTTGATATATGTATATATTGTTAAAGGATTTGCACTTTGAGTTTAAATTAACAAATCCATCAAGTCACGTATTTACCTTTTTTTTTGTTGGTTAGAATTTTTATGTTCTATTTTCTTAACAAATTTCACTTTTGCAATACAGTGGTATCAACTATGGTCGCCACACCATAATTACATCATTAGACTTCATTCACCTTATACCTGAAAGTTTTTAACCTTTTACTAACCTCTCTCTATTCCCCATCCCCCTCCAGCCCCTGGCAACCACTTTTCTACTTTCTGTTTCTATAAATTTGACTCTTTTTTTCTTCACAGTCTACACAAGTGATAAGTGATACCTAGCAGTACTTGTCTTTTTCTATCTGTCTTATTTCACTTAACATAATGCCCTCCAGATTTGCCCATATTGTCAAAAATGACAGAATTTCTTTTTTTTTTTAATCTTTCTAGGGCCACACCCATGTCATATGGAAATTCCCAGGCTACGGGTCCACTTGGACTTGTAGCTGCCAGAGCCACAGTGGGATCCGAGCTATGCGGGATCTTAGCCACGTCTGCTACCTACACCACAGCTCACGGCAATGCCGGATCCTTAACCCACTGAGCAAGCCAGGGATTGAACCTGCATCCTAATGGATGCTAGTTGGGTTCATTAACCACTGAGCCATGACGGGAACTCCAGAATTTCCTTTTTTAATGCTGAATAGTATTCTAGCAAGTGATCAATGCTTCAGTTAATACGGGGCTACAGGTATCTTTTTGATGTAATGGCTACATTTCCTTTGGATGTAGATGCAGGAGAGGGATTTCTGAATCCTGTAGTATTTCTATTTTTATTTTTTTTTTGAAGAAACTCCATATTGTTATTCACTATAGCTTTACCAGTTTATATTCTCACCAGCATTTGTTATCTCTTTTCTTTTTGATAATAGCCATTGTGTAACTTTTACCTTTATCAAGTCTGTTATCTTTTCTTATTTTCTATTAAATATATTGAAATTCTTTGGTCTGTCATAATATATCTTAATTGTCTGCATTTTAGTCCTTTTCTTCTGTGTCGTGAGAGACTTTCTGGAGCTTGATCTTTTCATTTATTGCACTTTCTACAATGCCATATATATTTTCTATCATCTCTTTTGAAGTGTTAAATTCAGCAGCCACATTTTCCATTTGCATACATCTTTCTCTGATATTATACTTTTATCTTGATGCTTGCCTGCTATAGTTACATAGTTATACCATCCTCAGATTTTCTCGAGAAGATCTCCCTTTTCTAAAAAAGAATATTAACGGTATATACTGTTGGGTTTCATATTGTTCTCCTTCATATGCAGAATATTGCTATTGGGGGGAAGGAAGAATAATGAAGTGTTAGATTCTTTAATATTTAAAGTCAACTACAGGCTTATTTTCAGTATTTTTAGCAAAAAGTCTTTAGTTTCTCTTAGGAAGTCCTTACCATTCTCCAGTTTCCAGCACTGGATATATGTGTTTCTCTGTATTTATAATGCATCCTTATGATGCACCATTTATAATCTAGCCGTTGTACTCTAATAATCTTACTCATAGGGAAAATGGCCTTTTGGTGACATTTCTATGACTGTTTCTGACATTTTCCTCCAAATATTTTGCTATTTCTTCAGGATATTTTCATTCCACACAGTCCTTTAGCCATCTGTCACCTGTCACCAGAAATATTTTAATAGTCTCCATTATCTCTTTCTCTAAACCATTACGCAGAGAAATTTCAGACTGGATGTTGGTTGGCATTCTCTTATTCCACTGAGACTGGTAGCATTTTGCATAATCCTTTCCCATTTTCCCTCCTCCAGGTTTAGATGGGAGAAAAAAAGTTTAAAGTAATTTAATATTAAACCCAAAATCACTTAGAAATCTGTCTAAAATACTGATTTCGTCAAGTAATTCTCCTGGCTCAAAAACTGTCAGTGCATCCAAAATACCTATGGGATAAAATGTAAACATTGTAATTTATCATTCAAGGTTAGCCATAGTATGCTTTTGAAATAGATTTTCCAGTCCCAGCTCATATATCTCTTCAACTCAGTTTTTTTGCTTTAATGAGATTGTTTCCTCATTTTTTCCAATTAAACCATGTAAGATTCTACCTGCATATTTTCCCTGATACTGTATCATTAATCTGAAATGCCTCATATGTTTTCAGTAAATTTTCTCCATTATTTTATTCCTAGCTCAAGACTTCTTTTATTGAGATATCTAAAGCCATAGTAGCTTATATACCATTTTCTTTCCTGTGTTACTCATGTTAGTGGTTAATTAGTGTTGAATATTTTATCATACATGAAATGAGGAGTTGTCTCTTCTATATAGATCTCTTCTACTTAGGTAATAACTTGAGGAATGGCACTTAGCATTAATACTGTTTAATCTTCATTTTACCTCTAACATTTTTTACATAGTACTACTCAACAAATGCTTGCTGTGTAAAGGTATAAATAACCAGGGAAAACAAAATAAAAACCTAGTATTTGGTTTTCATTTTAAGGTATTTCACACATTCTTGGGGAAAAAGTAAAATTTTCACTGAAAAATTCAACTAAGTTAAAGTTTAATCAAGTTTTCAAAATAAAGTTTAAATTAATATGAAAGAAAATGAGACTACATTCACGGGCTATTTAGAATGGCCTTCAATGGTATCATTTCTATGGAGAGATAATATTGCCTCATCGTGGAGGCAGAATGGTGAAATGGGCTGTGAAATGAGGTTCTTTACTCTATTAGGGTCTCATGGAGTCCTCTTGGGCCATTTTCTAATTCCACTTTATGATTTCTTCATTCATAAAATGGGAATAATACTGGCCCATGAATGATATATCAGGAGATAAGTGAAGGCTAAATGTTCAAAATATTTCTAGAAGTGCAGTGTCTACTACATAGGAGATAATAAAAATCCAATTTGTTGATAAAAATCCAATTTGTTGAATATGTTTCTATCACCTTAGAATATATTAATTCATCTATTGTACCTTGGCAAGATAAATTGTATCATTACCTCAATTAAACATGTAAAAACAGAGAGACAGACAGGATAAGTAATTTTCCAAGATCATATAGTTAAAGAAAAAGTGCCAGTACCAGAAAATTCATGTTGTGTATATCTAGAGCCCGTAATCTTGACTATTAGGCTATTCTATCACCAAGATGTATAGAGATTCTTGGTGTCTGTTCCTATCCATTTTGATTCACTCTGACAGCCAGATCTCCCATAAGTTACTTGCGTTCTGTTGCAGAGCTGGTGTAAGCCTCTTGGGATGTTAATGGGAAATGGTAATCCTCTATTTCCCTTGAGATGTGAACACAAGACAGGGAGATTTAAGAAAATATATCACATTACTACCAAAAGTCATAAAATTTCTTTTCTGTAGATTTTCAACAGTATTATTTGGAATGGTTAAATTATTTCTGGATGAATTTTACAATATATCACAGCCCCTTTTGAGCCTTATTTTCTTATAATTTGATTTTCTAAATCCATTGATGTATGGTACAGATAAGTTTGCCTTCAGATGGAAATGAAATAGCTAGTATTTTAAGTGGGAAAGAATTCATCTTTCTAAATTAGACTTCTTTTTATATGTATTTTTTGGAAAATGTTTAAAATGTTTATTTTATGTACATTTAAGTGAACTATACCTTTATATAATTAACAAGGGGACTGCATTCCAACAAAGTTTAAAACATTTAATTTTCAAAATTATTTTCATAGGTTTAATAGATTCTGTACATTTTAGTTAAAGTAATTAAAGTGGTCATCTTAGAACATTCATAGCATAGACATATTAAGAGATATGGAACAGAGATGGAAAGAAAATAAGTGACAGGATAGCCATGGAAGAGTAGCTCACTGGGCTTGAGACAGTGCTGAATATGTATATATCCTGGCCCTAGTATACGTATCAGAACATGGTGACAGTTCCAAAGGCAGCTCTCGGGATCAAGCTTTTGGATGTTGGGTGGTGTGAACATTAGTGAGTATGTTTTTTCCTGGCTAGACAGACATTTTTCCTCTTTTGCCAAAGTCTTGTTGTTTATGTGAAAGATAAAATCCCTGTTTCCAGTGCTGTTATAGGCACCAGGGAGAAGTAGGAATATACTGGAAGCCAACTCTCTTTTAGAAAACCAGACCAACTCTTGGAAAGAAGCCTCAAAATATTGAGTTAATCCTTGTGTAGAAAATCATTCTTCTGTGGTTTGCATATCAGTTATTTAACTATCCTGAAACTGAGGTAAGGAGATAGCACATTGTAAAAATTGAACTGAAATGACCTTAAATGCTTATTCGGACCAAATCTTCTGATACTGTCATAAAGTCAACAGTAATAAAATCATGCAGAATGGTAGCCAATCACCTTCCTCAATGCAAAGAGAAATATCACAGTTTTTCACTTGTGAGGCCTTTCTTACATTTTGCCACCTTTTAATAATGAAATTTCTCTTATATAAATAGTAAATGTAGACACATAGGAGTTGGGGTATGACACAGAGGAAAGAAGTGGAAAAAAATAATATTTAAGTAGTTTAGCATTAGGCATATAGGAGATGTCAGTGAATACCAGTTATTTCCTTTTACAAGAATCCCCTCAGTAGCCCTTAAGTATTAATATTTTACCCATTTTCCAGAAGGAAACTAAAGCCTAACTACTTATAAATGATTGAGCTAGACTTGATTGGTTTGACCACAAAGACATATATAAGCTTTTCACAACATCAGAATCTTTCTTGGATTGTACTGGCTTTCTCAGAACTGTAGCAAAGACCCCCTTTCCCCTGTTTATTTGGTGTAGTTTCTTCTTGAGATATCTGAGCAAACTTTTCTCTTCCAGTGCATTATAAAGAAGTGCTTAAAAGTTTGGGCCTCTAGAGTTAGTCTGAACTTAAAGACAAGCTCTGTCAACAACTATTATGTAATCTTGGAAATTACTTTAAAAATCTGACATTCAGAACAGTAAAAATACGTTAAGTAAGAACTAAGGATATGTATATGTCTTTGTGGTCAAACCAATCAAGCTTAATTAATATCTTTTCACTTCAGCTTATTGGTTAGTTAGATTCCCTCACATCACCCAAATGGTACTAATTTCTGAGGCAAAATACACTAAGTGGCCACTATCCTCCAAGATTCTGAAATCAAACGTGTTTGAGAATTGCTGTATACTATACTTTTTATCCCTTTCTTAGAGAATAACTGTGCATGTATTAAAGCTGTATAGGTTATCGTATGTGTTGAATATGATCAGAATGCTAGAACTGTGGACCTGTCAACAAGCTGACGGAAAAATGGACTTTTTTCGCAGGGATTTGTGTAGGTTTACGTATCTATATAGTGTGTTTAAAACCCAGCCTACCAAAAATGAAAGTCTCTAGAGTTGACACTGAGAGTAACATGGATAACAGAGTTTCCTGACCTGATTAAGGATTGGGTATCAAGGTTGTATCAGTGTAAAGCACATTAGTGATAAGATATTTAAATAGTACTATTTCAGCTCTCATCCCTCTTGCCTGTCCATCAGAAAGAAAGAGAAAAAATTTAAAGTGTTAAAACTAGGGACAATTTGGCTTTCCCAGCATCTGTGGAGGGAAGGAAAAGTGGTGTCTTCTTTACTTAGAGTAGGGCTCTGAATACAATCAGGACCAACTGCTGACAGATTTCTCCTTCACTTCACCCTTGAAACTAGGCCAGAAGCTGGGCTTCAAAGTATATCTAAGTGAAAGTTCATTTCAGCTTTATCAACAAACATGAGTGCAGCCAAGTAATTCTGAATTACCCTTGTATAAACAATGTTTATCTGTTATTTCCCTTTGAAAATAACTATTGTGTTTTTTTGAATAAGCCAATAAAATATTGTTTTTCCTTGTGATTCCTGACATATTTGTTTATACAAATTCCACCAGTAAAACCTACTCTGGAGGTTCCCAAGATTTGAATCCATTTAGTGCTTTGCCCATGAATGAGAGTGCAAATACAAAAATGGATATTCTGCATCACTGAATATTCAAGAATATCATAATATTAAATATCACCACAGAGTATACTCCCCTTCAGACTTCAGTTTTTTTAATAGTAAAATGGGGTGAATTATACCTACCTTGAAGGTAATGAGGAGAAAGTGAGAAAATAGTCATTATATTTAACAACTTTTAAACCCATAGTCTGTTGATGGTTAGCTTTCTGATACATAGATTCAAATGCATGTATACTACATGCACTCATTTCATGCATGATCCCAGGGTGGGGACTGTAGTACACTGAGAAATGTGTCATGCACATAAGGTTAACACCAGGAGCTTCTTGAGTCTGCATGAGACTCAACGGCGAAAATACTCTTTCAGCTTCATCTACTCTCATCAAACTTATTGAGATTCATTCTGCTTTTAATCAGTTCAAACAGGCACAAAGGATTGCATTTACCTCTTTTTAGGCCTTTACTTTGTATCAGTGCTTTCCAGACTGGTTTCCCCAGAGTCCAAATACTTCTTCAGAGGTATTGACGGGGGACAAGGAGGAATGGTCATAGGTTCAAACAAATGCTTTCACTGCCCATTAGGACAACTTTGGGAGTTCCGATCATGGCTCAGCAGAAATGAATCTGACTAGCATCCATGAGGACACAGATTTGATCCCTGGCCTCACTCAGGGGGTTTAAGGATCCAGCGTTGCCGTGAGCTGTGGTATAGGTCACAGATGCGACTCAGATCTGGCGTTCCTGTGGCTGTGGTATAGGCCAGCAGCTGCAGCTCCAATTCGACCTCTAGCCTGGGAACCTCCATATGCTGTAGGTGTGGCCCTAAAAAAAAAAAAAAAAAAAAAAAAAAAAAAAAAAGAAGAAGAATAGCTTTACTCCTGCTCACATATAATTACTGATCTAGGCTAAGACTTCTAGGAAAGAAAGAGTTTTACAGCTTAAGTAAGTGATGGTAACCATCGCTTTAAAGAATTATAGGAGGTAGACTGAGAACCTACCTCAGTCCTCAGTGAAGAAAACAATAAATGAATGAATGACTTCCCATTTTCCTACCAGTTTAGTAAATATTAATTTGAAGTAGTGGACATTCATATATTAAATTTAATTTTCATCTTGAGATCCTATGTGCTTTCAGATCTTTGTTTCCACTAAAAAGTTTTTTTTTAGCTCATTGAAATACTTTATCAATAAAAATGACTGTCAGTTTGGTTAAAGTACATTAGGTGAAATGTCATTTTATTGAAACATCCTCTTCAAGTCATCATTCTGGACATTCAACAGTTTAAAGTTTGTAGAAATCAAATCAACAGCAGACATGGCCACATGGATACATTTTCAGGGGCTGTACAAGGAGTCTCTGGTAGGTCCTCTGAAGGTTTTTAAAATTGCTGTTAATCTTTTAAAGATATTTATTGATCTTTGCATAGCAGTTTTTGCATATTTGCTAGCAGGATAATTCCAAATGCAAAGAGAGAGGCATTGGATAAACAAATCAAATTACAGTAGCACTTCATTAAATGCAGGATATGAAAGTTCATTTAATAAATATGAATACAGCAAACTGACCTATTATACATGTGCCTTATTAAAAGATATGTGAATCTCAGATACTACTATTTAAATATAAAATTCAAGCACTGCTAATGTAATACAATTTATTTCAAAAGAATTCGTTTCCCAAATTTGGTTCAGACCAGTGTGTGTGTGTGTGTGTGTGTGTGTACACTATATATGTATTTGGACTGATCTACCAAATGATCACAAGTGAAAAAAAATTTTTTCATCAAGTTAATCTAAGTAGGTTTGGGGAAAGTTAGACTTTCTTTTTCATTAAAAGCAAAGAAGAGAGAATATTTTTCTTTTCTCTCTTTCATTCTTTTTATTTAAATCAGCTCATCGCTCTAGAGAGGACTAGAGAGAAGAATGGCTGAAAGTGGTAAACTACTTTCCATAGGTTATAAATAGATTTTTTTCAATGTTCATAAGGTTAACCAAATGAATGACAATAATTTTGATACCCCAGTAGATGTCCTCTTTGCTTAAATTTGTTTTAAAATATAAATTGGTAGTATCTGCCTTGAAATAGATATATGAGGTTCCATCAGGAATATGTAAAAAGATATCTGTGGTAGCATTTTTAGTGGTGATAATTTGGAGTCAAACTGGGACTCCATCCAGGAAGAATGGATAGTGAAAATATGGAGAATGTACAAGATGGAGAATTATAGAACAGTTAGATACTGTGGATCAGATTATGAGTTGCAGTGTAAATTCACCTTAAAGACATGATAAATGGTCAATGCAAAAGACAGAAGAGAATGTGATATCTAACACAGTACTATGTATGTAAACTAAATATCTCTGCACTCTAAAAAAACTGTATTTTGGAAGAGTATTTATAAACCAAAAAAAAGTGCATTGACTGAAAAGTAATATTATTTCTCTCAGTCCTGTGCAACCACAGACCACTAAAAAGGGTATATGATGTTAGTCCTCCATCATATGTTGATTTAAAAATACAACTTAATGCTTTAACATGCTTTATTTCTCTTACATACAATTTTTAAAGAGTTAATAGTGAATATTTACAACTGATAAAAATGTCAGGATTATTAGCATCCTTGAAGTTAATCTAATCATTCTTTCCAATATGGAAATTCTCTTTATAACATTCCAGTCAAGCCAGCATAGGAACACTGCATTGGAAAAGGCCTGGTATCTTTTGATGGAGCACATGTTTTTGAGTGTACAAATTTATTCCATTAACAGAAATACCAATAGGGAAATGAATAAGACTAAAAATAACCCTCTTTTTACAAAATGTAATTCTTCATATAAAGAAATGTTTTTTCAAAGCCGAGGAGATGACCATTGACATTAAGAAGAAAGTTGTTTAAAATACAGACAACTGGACCCCACCCCAGACCTACTGAATTAGAATCTTTGGGTCTGAAATTTGAAATTTTAGCAAGTGTCCTACCCCCATTTCCACTATATGATTCTTATGCCCATGAAAGTTTAAGAACTATTTATCTAAGGAAGTGACATTAAAGTATAATTCATTCCACTCATGTTCCTGTTCATTAAAAAAAACATTTAGGGAGTTCCCTTCGAGGCTCAGTGGTTAACGAGTCCACCTAGGAACCATGAGGTTGTAGGTCCAATCTATGGCCTCGCTCAGTGGGTTGAGGATCCAGTGTTGCTGTGAGCTGTGGTGTAGGTTGCGGATGTGGCTTGGATCCTGCGTTGCTGTGGCTTTGGCGTAGGCCGGCAGCTACAGCTCCTGTTGGACCGCTGGCCTGGGAACCTCCATATGCCACGGGCACGGCCCTAGAAAAGGCAAAATGACAAAAAAAAAAAACCCACTTAGGATGTCTGTTTATATATTTATATTTTTCCCTGTATATCATGTTCAAACTTCATCTTTCTTCTCTTCATTGTTCTACGACATCAGATTTACAATGAAATTTAAAATAGAGAAAACATTAATCTATTAGCATATTTAATGTATGGTCTTTTTGTTGTTTTTGTTGAAAAGGGTCTAAAACCATCAGGAATAAACTTAAAAGGTGATTACACTTATGTCCTCTGTAATGGTAAGAAAGGATTATTCCTTTACTAAATACCCCTGTAGTTAACCACTTCAGAAATTCCTTTCCTTTTCAGCACTGTTGAAGGAAAACTAAGGAACACTTATTCACTGGCAGAGTTGACAGAAAGCCTTAGGGGTAAAATGTTAAGA
Organism: Catagonus wagneri; assembly: GCA_004024745.2. Taxonomy (NCBI): domain Eukaryota; kingdom Metazoa; phylum Chordata; class Mammalia; order Artiodactyla; family Tayassuidae; genus Catagonus; species Catagonus wagneri. Next base: position 18,258,634 of record PVHT020000173.1, on the reverse strand, counting down.
TCTGGCACCAAATTTACATTTGTCACATACACATATATGATTTATTAGGAGAGGATACCACATGAGGATTTTGAAGAAGAGCATTGTTTTGAAATGTAAGTTCCTAAGCCAGAATTCATTACTCTGTTCTAATGAGAGGACCACTTTCTCCCTGTCATCCTCTTATTTTTTAATATCTCAAAATTCACATTTATGCTGAGGAAAAATGCATAGGAAAATTATAATTCTTCTAAGCACATCCAGTTGAAATCAACAGTATACTATCAGGCATACAAAGCCATCAGTGATCAAGTTATTGTATTTTTTAAGGCTGTGATCTTCTTCATTAATTCCACTTTGCAAATTTCAGAATTCTGGCAATGGTGTAGGGACTTGGAACTTGGAGCATTTTTCCTTCTTTCTCTTTCCCAAGCTCAAAGAAAATGACTCAGGTTGCTGACACACACACATTGGCTACACACTTGCACGTGCACATGTATGCATGTACAAGAGGGCATGCGGCTGCACACACACAGGCACACATACCACAGCTTATCCCTCTGAGAATAGTAATCTGCCCCTTTGGTTCATTACAAAGAATACTGAGGGCCAAACCTCTTAGGGCTGGAAAATAGCTAATGTTCTTGCCAGTGAGTTAAAGCCGGAGTATCCCCTTTGTCGTAGCCAAATTTATGACATGGATCAAAAACTATAAAAAGCTATGTTGCATCCTGCCATTAAGGATAATTAATATTTTCAGTGGTATGTTAACCAACATTTTTCCAGTGTCTCTCGTTAAAAGCAGATTGTTGACTTTTCATCATGGTGTGCCAAACATTTTCATTGAAACTCTAATGAGACTTTCATCTTAGAACCATTATTTCTTAATGGACTTGGATAGGGGCAACATAAAGGAATAGCTTTGCTTTGCAGCACTGCAACATTCAGCGATGGCTGTCATTAACGTTTTGGGCCTTTCAGAATCATTACACATGCAGACATTTAAGGCATTTCCAGTGTGACTTAATTTTTCCTTTGAAGTACATTTCATGTTTTATCTATGATGCTTAAGCAACATGGGTTCTTTTTCTATTTTTATGTATCTTTATTATGATTCTTTCTATTCAGCTATCCACTAAAAACTACAATAAATCAGGTCATACACACAGAGCTTTTTTTTTTTTGCCTCTTATTTTTTATTGAGAATATCTATCTGTGGAATTTTCTTCTGTGCTTAGGAAGTCAATACATCTTTAACAATGATTGAGCCCCAATAATTTAGCAATAAACTACATGACATCAGTTGTTCAGATTCCCCAAATATATATGTTCTCATATATCAATTCTTGATGTGAATTGGAACTAATTATACCATAGCAAGGAAGTTTTTAGGCTAGAAGACAAAGGGGGCCATGAAAATAGAATGGAGTCTTCTACTTGGCTGAGTTTTTGAATGACGTGACATGAAAATGGTTATGATACAGCCACTGAGCTGATGCCAATAGGCTCTAATTTATTTGCCTGGTAGTATTTCTTTTCTTTCAAATACATATTTAGAATCCATGACAATTACACATAAAGGTAGCAATTTTGGCTCTTGGCTTGGATTCCCACTTGAATGTGTTGGCCTGTATGTCTAATAAGGGTTTTATGATGTGGTTGATCAAATTGTAAGGTATGTCTATAGGCCATACTACTGACCCTGAAACCAGCAAGCCGAAAGTCATCTGAAGGTAGCTATCAGAATGAGATAAACTCCTGAAATCCAGAATACATGGAAGAGGGCTGTTTATCCAAGAAATTATACCTAATTCTAGAATCTAGATTTTATTGGATTTAATATGCCTCTCAAGTTTTATGATTTGGAAACCAGCATGATTTAAATACATACTACAAAGTCTTTTATTTGAAATATAAGTATAGCTATTCAATTTTTATTCCTGGGAAGCAAAAGTCATCCCACTTCCTCTATATTATTTCAATTCAGATGCTTTTGAGTACAAGTAACAGATTTTTATAACATAAGTGGATCCAACAATATGCCTGTAAGAAAGTCAAAAGTTGCCCATTCCAGGTGGGTAACAGGTAGCTCAAATTTGTAAGGCCCTGGTCAGCACCTCTGCCATTAACTCTCCCCTATAATTGCAAGTCTATTGTAGCTCCATGCATCACTTTCTCACACACCAATATTTAAGGATAGAGCAAAAGTAATAAAGACTGTTTATTCATTTTTCTCTTTCTAAAAGCAGAAGTATTTCTCACTCAATAGATTTTCCTTATGTATTTGTTTATGTGCTTTTTGCAAGATATGGTACATATATAAAGTAAATGCAAGTTTAAAAATTACTTGAAGAAAACTCAAATGTTTAAAGTTTCACTGTGTCTAAACATACATGCTATTAAAACATATTTAATAAATTGTACAACTTGGGCACTAACCAGAATAAATGCAGTGACCAAACAAAATGGATATCAGGGTTAGTGACTGGAGCATGTTGAATTGAGAGCTGGCTGTATCTTCATTTAGTCTTTCTGAGTGTTTAGATAAATAAGCTTTAAAATAGAAGGTGACAGAAATCCGTAGTGTCATGTCCTCCACCAGTCTAGACTGTCAGTTTCTTTAGGGCAAATAGCCTACTGTACTCATGACTGAATCCCTAATATTTGGCATGGTACCTGAAACTCAGAAGGTACTCAGTATTTGGTGAATCAATCAACAAATACATGCAGTCAGTCACAGAATATCTGGATTTGCTTACTATGAAACTGGAAATTCTTTTCTTTTTTAAACTTTTCTACCTGTTACATTCTTTAACTGAATTTTTCAATAGTTTCCCTTCTATAAGGTTTTTTTGTCTTTTAGCTCTAGTTGGTGAAAATGTTTTATTTATTTATTTATTTATTGCTCTTTAGGGCCACACTCGCGGCATATGGAGTCTCCCAGGCTAGGGGTCCAAGGGAGCTACAGCTGCCAGGTTATACCGCAACCATAGCAGTCTCAGATTCTAGCCGCATCTGTGACTTACACCAGAGCTCACGGCAATGTCAGATTCTTACTCCCCTGAGTGAGGCCAGGGATCAAACCTGCAACCTCACAGTTCTTAGTCAGATTCATTTCTGCTGTGCCATGACGGGAACTCCAAAATATTTTACTCTAGATGTGATGAAATACCGGCCATTTTATCCTTGGTATCATAGAGTTTAGGTGTTCTGTAACTTTTGAAGGGAAGCTGAGTTTGTCATCTTAAAATATGTCACCCTGGAATAAGGATTATTTTAGGCTTTTTATTTTTAAGAAATAGCAGGCATAAGACAATCTGAAATATGAACAGAAGTTAACTCTTTTTTAAAAGATATTACACTTTATAAAGGGAAATTTCCATTTGTAAAGGTGTCTCTCTCCATGTACTAGGAAGCAAAAGATGACTAAATCTCTAGAAACCCTTATCTAAGGAGAAAGCAAAGACCTAAATCTGTATAACAACCTCATCCTTATTTACTGTGTTTTGCCTAATAACCTCCTTAACTGGCTCCCAATATCTTATATTGTTTTTAGATTGAGATGGTATTTAAAGAGATGGCTTGGGCCATTTTGGGGAGTTACTCAGTTTCCCTAGGTCTTTCCTAAATATACAGCAGGAATAGATGCTATTAACCTCTGTTTCTCTTCTGTTAATCTATCTTTTCTTATAGGGTATGTCTCAGACAAGAACAAAGAAGGGTAGAGGAAAATTAATTTTCCTCCCCTGAACTTTATTTGAATGAAATAAATGTATTATTAATGTTTCAAAGTAAGTATATTCTTCCTGTGACATATTTTGTTTCTAGTGTGATGGCAATTATGAGGTCAGAAATAATACTGCATTTTATATTTTAGCATAAACTATTTTGGTTTTAGCAAATTCCTTGCTGGGTAGAGACATACTTTAGCTGAATTTCCTAACTTTGCAAAGTCCAAAATGAAAGTTATCTTTAAGAAACACCTTGCTTTAGCATATACATATTGTATATGATAGATAACGGAAGATTATGGCAGATTATGATAATAAATTTGCCTAAAAACTATATATGAAAGATTATTATTATGAAATCAGTTCCATGTTAAATAGGTATAAAACAAAGGCAGGGTAGTTTTAAAAATTAATACTTTAAAAAAAAGCAACTGCATCAAAGGAAAAAATATGGGAAAAGCAAAACTTTCAAAACGTGATTTTTTAAAAAAAGAACTAGAGAACACCATTAATACAATATGTGATGTGCTAAAATGTTTTAATTATTTTAGAATTCAGAACTGCTTTTGCTTACTTGAAATTGTTGCATAACTCAAAAGTGCCATTATAATTCAACCCAAATGGTATAGTACTTCAGTGAGCTGATGGAATTGATTCAGGACATTAAAGAGTTGCCTGCAAAGTTATAAATCTCCATTCTAATCGGAGTGAAGAGGTTAATTCAGTATTCCACTAATAATCAAACTGGCAGAAATGCTTCCAGGAATATGTTTTTTTTTCTTTTTTCTTTTCCCTCGTCTCTTCTGCTTCTGTCTCTCTCTGTCTCTTTCACTTTCTCTCTGACAGTTTCTCTCTGTCTCTTCACTCAGTAGGGGTTTGGAGAAGAGGTTTGGAAGGGAAGGAGAGGGCTGGTTCCAGGCCCCCAGCATTCCCCAGCGCACCATTGCGGAAGGGGGAGGGCTTCCTGCCCAGGCAGCCATCTGTAACGTTCTGAGAACAGCAGGAACCCCGGCTGCTCCAGTCAGAAGCCCAGGGTGAGGATTCTGTCTGCATTCAAAGAAAAAACTGGAGGAGTTTCCCCTCTTATTTCTCAAATTCTCTTGCCTCTCTTTTCTCTTTTTTTATTTGTTGCTGGTGAGCAGTGGAGCTGGCTTTATTTGGAGTTGCTTTTGTAAGGGAAATAGCATCTCAGTAATGTCAGATCAATACTTTTGAGGAGACTGGCTTGACCAGTACCAAAATACCCAGCCTGTCTCCTGGAATGTGCTGGCAGCAAGCTGGGAATGTCATCATCCCAGCTAATGTCACGCTGTGGAACACTTTCTCAGATCAGTGGACGTGTGTCCGATGTTCCCTAAAGTTACTGCTTTCTAGGCTTGAGTCAATTAGAGCTGTTTTTTTGGAAAGTAGTGTCATTTAAAACCTATTTTATAAAAGTTATTTTTGTGCCTATAATTTGGGGCTCACACATCCGTTATTTCCTCCAGTCCTTGGCATGCACAATATGCTGCCTATGGAAAGTAGTAAAGAGTGACAATGGAAAAAATAACAAGGACTTTTTTACTTTCAACATCTGGAGAAAACACATTTAAGGAAATGTTAACAAATAGGTACAGGAATTATAAAGTAAAAAATATATATGCTTCCTTATAGAGACAAAAATAATCAGGATAGAAGGATTTTTTTATAATCACTGTTATGCAAAGAATACAATAAATTTAGCAATGGAAATGATCTTATTTAAGAAGATCCAGTTCACATCCTTTCCTAGGGTCAGCCAAATGACTAATGTCAAATCCCCAAAGCACATAGGTACAAAAACATTTTCTCAGAAAAAAAAAGGCATAGGATTCCAGTTTTCAAATATTCCCCTTTTCCATTTTTCAATAAAGCTTTACTATTATATGTAGATTCCTGGCAGTGATCTAGAGAAGCAAACAAATTCTACTGTAGAATATGCACTTAAAAATAAGAAAGAAAACTTCAATAAGCATTCCAATGCAGAGGTAAGTACTAGGATGAACAATGTAGCTGTAGTCTTAGGAAGAAAAAAAATGTACAAATGTGAGAGTACTGTATTCTTATACACCAGAATAACATAATGACAAAATATACTTCAAGGGAAAATAAGTCATAATGAATATCTACTACCACTACTACCGTTTTACCAAAAGAATGGTGAATACATTTCGGCATAGTTTTTCTACCTCAATTTTTTTTTTTTTTCGTTTTCTTACCTAAGGTAAGCATTAGTAAATATTTCTATCTGGTATAATTTTATTTTGACCCTAAATTACAGTGTTACAATAGTATAGGCTAATATATAAAGGCATTGCATTAAAATTTGCAAACACAGAGAATCAAATGTAATAGTTCCTTTTTTTCTCTGAATTACCCTTTGTTCAGATGAGGAAAAAAAATCCAAATCAGTATTTGAAAAAAAAAAAAATAGAACATCTTGACAAAATACTGTAACAAAACTTATTTACAAATTGCAAAATCAGATGTGTAGAAATGTTTAAAACTTTAGAAAGTAAGTGGATTGCTTCCAGGTGCCTAGAGTTAGTGCTTATGGGGTTAGAGTGCCCTTCCCTTGATGGGGGGTGGGAGAGGCACTTTCTAAGATTGCATTCATTCCTTTCTTGTGTCCAGTCATCTTGATGTCAATGTCTAGGATTAAGGTTTGAGTTAAACATCTCAGAACTTACTTTCTTTTTCATATTAGAATGAAAAAAACCAATACCACCATCAGAATCATGAGACTACCATATAATAGCAGGAAAACATACTATTAATTCACCATTGTATGATAACAAATAATTATTTTAAAAAAGAACCTTCCCTGATTCATAAAACCAGTGTTTCTTTCCTGTAGGTAAACCACCTAGGAATCCAATTAGCTAATGAACTGACTGTGAGAACATGCTGTCCAGGCTAAGAACGGTCCAAATCTGTGTGATCAGCACATTTTCTCTATTAAAGCAGATTTTCCTTCTTTAAACAATTTAACGTATTGAATAATGTTACAGTCCAGATAGGAGGTCCTGGGATCCATTTTGTCTCTTCATGGAAAATGTCAGTATATTGGATGATGTACAGTTATAAGTCTCAGCAAACAATTTTATCTCCCTCATGTCTACATTTTTCTGGCACTTTTTATTTTATATAACTTATAAGTACTGACAGCAGAGTTTACTTTCATGTATTCACTGTTTTTAATACCTATTCAAGAGAAGTGGTTATTGTTAAAAATCTCTAAATTAATGGGAGCTTCCATATATCTGGACTAGAGTAAGATATTCATAAACCTTGGCCACGTATGTGCTGTGAAAGTCATTATGGGTATGTCTACCACCTGGTTAACCATTTTATTCTCCCTATATAGTTTATACCCAAAAACCTTGAATAAGAATAATTGCCCATATTTTTCTAATGAGGAAATTCTGCTTACACAATCTTTTACAAGTCACTCCTCTGGTAAAGACAAAGAAACTATTTGAATGAGATATCTCTGACTTCTCAGAAGGACTACATGGTATTTCTCTATTTTAACTTATCCTTGGCTACAAAAAAAGATAATGCCTCATAAATTGGAAGTAGGTGATTAGAGGGCAGGAACTGTGGGGCTTGAGTTATACATTCCTGGGAACTAGCACAGTGAAACATAAATGAGACCTTCAATTAATATTTGCCAAGTGAATGAATGTATGAAGTCAATAAAGAGTTTAATTGCCATATTGGAAAGTGTAAACTGACTTGTATTTCATTAAGCTCTTTCCTTCAAATTTATACTCATCTTTGAAAAATATACTTATTGCATTTAAATTATGCTCACAATTTTGAAATTTTCTTTTTATGTAGGTTCTTTTTTGTAGAATTGTCAGGTAGAATGAAAAAGGCTGTTATCTGTATAATTTAAAATATAATCAGATCTCAAAATCACTAATAGTTAAGGAAATATAAATAAAAAATGCAGTGGAGGAGTTCCCATCATGGTGCAGCGGAAACCAATCTGACTAGGAACCATGAGGTTGTGGATTCAACCCCTGGCCTCGTTCAGTGGGTAAGGATCTGGCATTGGTGTGAGCTGTGATGTAGGTCACAGATGCAGCTTGGATTTGTCATTGCTGTGGCTGTGGGGTAGGCCGGCAGCTATAGCTCTGATTAGAACCCTAGCCTGGGAACCTCCATATGCCGTGGGTGCAGTCCTAAAAAGAAAAGAAAAAAATGCAGTGGATACCACTGCACATACATTAGAAAGGCTTCTATTAAAAAAAATAAAAAGAAAATAACAAATGTTGGTGAGGATGTGGAAAAATTGGAACGCTTGTGCACTCTTGTTCAGGATGTGAACTGTCACAGCTGCTATGGAAAACAGTATGATGGTTCCTCAAAAAATTAAAAGTAAAATTACCACATGATGTAGCAGTTCCACTTCTGGGTATATACACAGAAAACTGAAAGCAGAGTTTTGAAGAGATATTTATCATATCCCATGATCGTAGCATCATTATTCACAATAGCTAAACCATAGAGGCAACCAGAATGTCCATCAACGAAAGACAAGCAAAATATGGAATATACATGGAGCTCCTGTTGTGGCTCAACAGGTTACAAACCCGACTAGTATCCATGAGGATGCCCATTCGATCCCTGGCCCCCTCTCAGTGGTTTAAGATGCAGCTTGGAATTGGCGTTGCTGTGGCTATGGTGGAGGTGGGCAGCTGCAGCCCCAGTTGAACCCCTAGCCTGGGAATTTATGCTGCATGGACTTAAAAAAAAAAAAAAAAAAAAAAAAAAGCTAGATAGTAAATTTTATGTTATGTGTGTTTTACAGTAAAAATTGATCAGGGAAAGAGATATTGGTTCACACATATAAGTCCCTTTTTGGATTCTACTCAGCATTATCCCTCCTGGGTTTTTTTTTTTTTTTTTTTGGTTTGTTATTTTAATGTAAGTAAGTTTTAAATACCTAATTGTACTTTTTCTTATGAGGAAAAAGGTGAAGATCTGTGGACCCTGGTTAATTATTCACATGAATCTGAAATCTTTCAAGTTGAAAAAACCAATTTGTTCTCAGAGAGTTTTAAAGGGCCAGTGCTTAGATATTCACAGGAAAATCCTGCCAGGAATTATAAGAAAATCCAGGTCTTTAGAATAGCAGTGCCATCATAGCAAGAATTATCTATTAGTAATAAAATTTAAATTATTGATTAAGGCACTGGCATGAAAAGACAGCAGCAGCTAATGATCTAAGTCTCTTGCTCCACATTGTATGGATTCTATGAGTTGATTTTGGAATTTTAGCCTCAGAACAATGAAGTTTCCATGGGCCAAACAATGCCTTATTGAGTCAGCAATCCATTAAATATATATTTTGAAAATTCAGTTAGCAAATATTATTGATGACAGACTCTTTACTAGCCCTGAGTAAGTAATATATACAAGGATGACAAACATGGATATAGTGAAATATGCATTTTATAAATAACATTACCTAAATTTGAATAGTTAATATATATTATACAGAGCTTTTCTTTTAAAATTTGTATAATCCAGATCTCTAGCTTTGAATTAGAATGGCTAAAATAAAGCACTGTAATTGATAGGCAAAATTTTGAATGTTGCATTCTTCTACTAGTGTTTATAAGTGATAGTGGTCAAATTCACTCAGTTATGATTAAAATAAATATTCCTGATTTTTACTCTAAGCTGTTTAATGCGGTCAAGTAAAATTCCCTTACTCTGAGTTTTTTTCTTTTATGATTAATTATATAAACTCATGTATTTAAGAATTTAGTTAAAGGGACCATTAAGAAGGTAGAGATACATAGGAAGGAATCTCAGTATTGATTCAAGTCATCAAGCATGCTTTTAGCCATGCAACACCTTGTAACACCTTATTAAGGAAGTTAGTGAAAAGAAAGCTGTGTGTCATACTGCTTTGATTTTTTAGGAGAGCTCTGGCGTCAGTACCAGCACCTGCCTTAAGTGGATCAAGGGCCCTTGACTTTCAAAGAAAAAACTGAGAAAGAACCTGAATGGTTATAATTTTGCACACAAATCAGAGGTAGCTCCCAGAAGCTCTGAGAAATAACCAGGTAAAAAGTCTTTAGAGACTGACCTAAGTTCCTTTTGGCATGCATGTGGAATAAAACCTTCCAAATTATAGCTTTATTTTTATTTTTATTTATTTATTTGTCTTTTTGCCTTATCTAGGGCCGCAGCCGCAGCATATGGAGGTTCCCAGGCTAGGGGTCTAACAGGAGCTGTAGCCGCCGGCCTTCGCCACAGCCACACGGTATCCGAGCCACATCTGCAACCTACACCACAGGTAGTGGCAACGCCAGATCCTTAACCCACTGAATAAGGCCAGGGATCGAACCCGCAACCTCATGGTTCCTAATTGGATTTGTTTCCGCTGAGCCACGACGGGAACTCCGAGCTTTAGTTTTAGAGTGAATGCATTTATCCACTCCTGAGCCCACCTCCAAACTAATCAGACCAGGAAATTCCAGAAGACACACTTTGTATCGATATGCTTTACCTAACATTCATCTTCTTGCGTTTTGGATACTTATTTACATTCTGTGTTGTTAGATTTAATTTGTCTAGGGGAACTCAAATGCCTTTAAGGAACATATTTGGAAAGCCTTTTGTTTTTGTGGAAATTCAGTAGATAAATCAGCAAAGGATGCTTCTGATCCCAAGGAAGCATAAAGCAGAGGAGACTGGGAACCTAAGTGGCAAGATGTTCCACTGGCTTTTGATCACATATGTTTGGTAAAGGGTGGCACCAAATAATTTGTGTAGAAAAAAAAGAGGTGTCTCTACATTGGGAAGTGTAGATAGATAGCTTCTCAGCTTTGCTTATTTTTCTTTTGTTTCATTGAAGTATAGTTGATTTACAGCATTGTGCTGGTTTCAGGTACACAGCAAAGTGATTCAATTGTACATATACATATATACATATATGTACATTATACATATATACAGGTATATACATACATATACGTATATACATATAGATGTATATACATATAGGTATACATGTGTACATTTTTTTTTTTCAGAGTCTTTTCACTTATGGGTTATTACAAAGTATTAAGTATAGTTCCTGTGCTATGCAGTAGGTTGTTTGCTACCTATTTTATATATAGTATTGTGTATATACTAGTCCCGAGGTCCTAATTTATCCCTCCCCACACCACCTTTCCCCTTTGGTCACCATAAGTTTGTTTTCTATGTCTATGAGTTTCTGTTTTGTAAATAAGTTCAATTGTATCATTTTTTTAGATCCCACATATTAAGTGATATCATAGGATATTTGTCTTTCTCTGACTTACTTCACTTAGTATAATCTCTAACTCTATCCATTTTGCTGAAAATAGCAGTATTTTGTTTTTTTGAGACTAATACATACATATACTAATATATATGTATCTATATCTATACGTACGTCTTCTTTATCTTTTCCTCTCTTCATGGACATTTAAGTTGCTTCCATGCCTTCGCTGTTGTAAATAGTACTTCAGTGAACACCGGCCGGGGGAGTGCATGTCTCTGATATATCCCCAGGAGTGGGATGGCAACATCATATAGAAACTCAACTTTTAGTTTTTTAGGAAATTCCTCCATACTGTTCTCCATAGTGCTTATACAAATTTACGTTCCCACCAACAGTGTGAGGGGGTTCCCTTTTCTTCATACTCTCTCCGGCATTTGTTGTTTCTGGACTTTTTGATGATGGCCATGCTGACCAGTGTGAAGTAATACCTCAGTGTGGTTTTGATTTGCACTTCTCTAGTAATTAGAAATGTTGAACATCTTTTCATGTGCCTTTTGACCATCTGTATGTATTCTTTGGAGAAATATCTGTTTAGATCTTCTGCACATTTTTTGATTGGATTGTTTGTTTTATTGATATTGAACTGTATGAGCTGTCTATATTTTGCAGATTACTTTCTTATTGGTTGCATCATTTACAAATATCTTCTTCCATTCTGTATGTTGTCTTTTCATTTAGTTTATGGTTTCCTTTGCTGTGCAAAAGCATTTAAGTTTAATTGGCTCCCATTTGTTTATTTTTATTTTGATTTCCATTACTCTAAGAAATGGACCCAAAGAGATATTGCTGTGATTTATGTCAAAGAGTGTTCTGCCTATTTCCTCTAGGAGTTTTATGGAAGCAGGTTTCACATTTAGTTCATTAGTTCATTTTGAATTTAATTTTGTGCACGGTGTTAAGGGAATGCTCTAACATCTTTATTTTACAGTACAGTTTTCCCAGCACCACTTACTAAAGAAACTGTCTTTTCTCTACTGTATATTCTTGCTTCCTTTGTCATAGCTTAATTGACCATAGGAGCATGTGGGTTTATTTCTTGGATTTCTATCTTTTTCCATTGATCCACATTTCTTTTTTTTTTTTTTTGTCTTTTTACCTTATCTAGGGCCTCACACGTGGCATGTGGAGGTTCCCAGGCTAGGGGGTCTAACAGGAGCTATAGCTGCCGGCCTTCGCCACAGCCACAGCAATGCGGGATCCAAGCCATGTCTGCCACCTACACCACAGCTCACGGCAACGCCAGATCCTTAACCCATTGAGCAAGGCCAGGGATTGAACCTGCAACCTCATGGTTCTTAGTCGGATTCGTTAACCACTGAGCCACGACGGGACCTCCCACATTTCTTTTATTGTACCAGTATCATACTGTTTTGATTACTGTAGTTGTATAGTATAGTCCAAACAGGAAGCCTGATTCCTCCAGCTCCGTTTTTTGTTCTCAAGATTGCTTTGGCCCAGAGTTCCCATTGTGGCACAGCAGAAACGAATCCAGCTAGGAATCATGAGGTTGCAGGTTCGATACCTGGCCTCACTCAGTGGATCAGGGATCGGGAGTTGCCCTGAACTGTGGTGTAGGTTGCAGACAGTGTCTCAGATCCTGCATTGCTGTGACTGTGGTTGAGGCTGGCAGCTATAGCTTTGATTGGACCCCTAGCCTGGGAACCTCCATATGCCTCGGTGCGACCCTAAAATAAGCACACACAAAAAAAATTGCTTTGGCCCTTTGGGGTCTTTTGTATTTCCATATAAAAATTTTTCTAGTTCTGTGAAAAATACTATTGTTACTTTCATAGGGATTGCATTGAGTCTATAAATTGCCTTGAGTAGTATAAGCATTTTGACAATATTGATTGTGCCAATTCAAAAAGATGGTACACTTTCCATTTGTTTGTGCATCTTCAATTTCTTTCATCATCATCTTACAGTTAATAAAAGCAGTCATTCAAATTTTTCAAGAGGTAACAGATACCCAATTTTCGTTTTTTAACAGTCAGTTCTAGAAAAAGCTTTGCGGAAAAACAAATCCTCTGTTGGCGTGAAACATAAAGATGAAAAGTAGATATTTGGAATGTTTCTTTTTTTGCTTCCCCAGGTCAGTCGTATTGTCCTAGAGTGGTTTCATCCTGGCCAGATAGCACCATCAAGAAGTAATAGTATAGAGGCGGGTTGGGAGCAAATGACAAACTTCCGTAACAGTGCCCATATTATATGGATTTTCCTAAATCAAAAGAAGAGGTGTTCAAATTGGAAATCTGTAATTTGATGTGGTAATGATAAATTTCTATAAAAATGGCACTTGCCTTTGTTTTGATTCATATTTAACATTTGCGATATTTAGGCTATTGCAAAACAAGTGGAAATGTACATACATTTCACAGTTTATCCACCTAATTTCATGTGCAAATTGTATTTTGTCTATCATAGTATTTAAACATATAATTTCTTCCATACTTATAGCTAACCATTATAACAGTGTAACCTGGAAGTAAGGGTAGGAGCAGGTGCTGGTGGTAGTAGTGGTAAAGTTATAATTACAATTATGTTATAATAGGAGTAATAGAACATTGTGAGCTACTGTGACAAGGTATTTTTCACATTTGCCTAATGACAACTGAGGGAATTATGAAATTTTGGAGAAGTAAAAGCAATAATATAGAATGAGGTAACATTTTAAACATGGACTTAACAGTGATTTTTCCTGCCCTTCCCCATAGTTTCTCACTTACTTTCTCATTTGATCCTCAAAACCATTCTATATTAGCCCCATTTCACAGATGAAGAAACTGATAAGGTTTCACTTAGTAGTACTAGAAGGAAATAAAGCTGGAACAGGGGCTCTAAGTCCAGGAATCTGTGCACTGCTCACCAAGTAGGCTTTCTATAAACACATTTGTCCACAGAGACTGAGGGTTGCTTCCTGAATGTCCTTGTTTTCCTGAAAGACCTTTCAGCAAGAACTATGCTAAAAAATAAATTTGGGCATTGTAATTTAATGCTCTTATGTTGCTCTCTGCTCATTGTGTCTCTTTTAAACAAGAACACATGGCACATCCATTTCTTAGCAGCATTGCAGAATATCACTACCTAATTTAGGCTTCATTCAGGAAATAAATAGCGGGTTCTAATATGGGCTTAGGAGGCGCAAATACATGTGTATACGTACCAGCATGAATGTACATAAGTTCCTTCACTCTGCTAAGTCACAATAATTACTATGAAAGCTTTAGTAACTTCACTTTGGCAAACAGAATGACAGGTCTGTGAACCGAATGTTAGCCTTTAGTGTGTTTTTCTGTTAGATCATTAAGTTTTTTGTTTTTTTTTCCTGTTCTTAGCAGATGTGTGGGAACTAAATGGATCTGGAGTCACTAGTATTTTATGAATATGAAAAGTGCTGTCCTTCCTGTGAATAAAAGCAACCATTATCCAGTTAATTGATCTAAATAAAATATTTTTCTCCATTAAAATAATATTTGCTAATGCTCCTAATTTCATTCTCTTTACCTTCTTAGCCTCTGGAAACCTAAACATAAAAGCCTATGAGGCTATAAATTGGAGAAAACCCTTATGTTTGAATTCTTCTGCACTTGCCTGTTAAACCAGACTCATGTCCTCTTTGAAGAGGAGTGAGTGGCCAGTCTGTAGCCCCCACTACTGTAAATAATACTATGACGTGCTATGTCATTACACACTAATCACTGTGTGGAATAACAGGAAGGGACTCTGGAGATTACCTGGTTTAATTCCTCTGCTTTATAGAGAAGGAAACCAGGGTCTGGAGAGGGAAGTCCTCTGCACAAGGTCACACGTATAACTAGGGGCAGACCTTGTTTATTTATATTAATACAATTCAACCTTCACTGTTGTACAAACAGCTGGTGGCTTGGTGACAGGAAAGGAAAAAAAAGGGTAACACTCCTGCAACATGAGTAAACTTCATTTATTTGTTCAATTTATTCAGTCAACTTTTAGCAGATATTTGTTGAGCCTTCCATCATACTAAATGTTGGAGATCTAGAGCGGGACCTATCAACTGAAGTCCCAGGGGACAAGAGCAGTTCTCTGCTTCCATAGGCAATAATCAGGAGTTAGTCTGTAACAAGCACAGGACCTTGACGACTCTTCACAGCATAAGAATATTGTGCAAAGATAAGAGTTCTTGTCACATGGAGTAAGAGAGAAGCAGTATATTAATATTTTCAAAATCAGTCACAGCTGCCATTTTCTGACAATAGTACATTCATGAAAGACCACAAATGAGTGGCAAAAATAGAGCTGACTCTAGGGTACTGTTTCACGAACTTCACTAATTCTTGAATTGCAGTTTTCCTTAGACGTCCTACTCTCTAAAAACATTACATTTTTTAAAAAATATGTATTCTTTTAATTTCTAGAATAGAGGTCAAGAGATTGGAGCCTTTTTCTCTTAGGTAAATATTCTCATATTCTCAAGGTGTTTTTTTTTTTTTTAATGAAAACACAAAATTTATACTCTTTTAAGAATGCCAGGTCGGATAAAAGCCAGTGTCCCTTTCAGCTGAAAATTTTATTTCAGGAACTAATTCACTTAAGATTTTTGTGGAAGATCTGTGTTTTTATCGTTGAACTCTTTTTAAAAATGTACATAATTTGAGTGGTGGTTTTTCTGTAACAGGATTGCACAAAATGTAGGAATCAGGAATAAATTCCTAGACGGCAGGGGCAGTGCCTGGGATATCTGTACATAAAGGTCATAAAAGAGCACTAAAAAAGAACACTCAGACTTTTGACATATCTTAAATAGGAAAGATACAAAATCCTAGAGGTAAAAGCTACCATAAAATATGGTTAATTTCAAATAAAAAACTATCTTACTTATGATAGAACCAGTTCACTAAGCACAAAAACTGAAGTGGCTCTGATTTCTAAATCTAAGGCTACAATGTGCTAGAAAGACAATCTGGTTTGAAATACTTGCTCTATCATATTAGTTTCAATACGATTCAAAAATATTGGAAACTATGAAGATGAGGTAGTGAAGTTTTTGTCTGATATTTCTAAATTCAACTACACCAGTAACTGCAAAATTTTTATTTAGTATTTTAGGCAACACTTCAGAAATAGATCACTTCCGTAATCTCCCTAATTGGGCAAGATGAGCTATTCACTAAATACTGCAAATCCCTCTCTGGTTTCCTTATATTGGGATCTTCTATAACTAGTTGTTACTTCTGTCTCTTAAGTATGTGGCAACTCAACAATAAACAGATTAAAAACTGAAGTTGAAGAAGTGACTGAGAACCAGAAAGGTTTTACTTTAATGGCTTATTTTATGTGAAAACAGGCCTTGGGCCCAAAAGAGGAAAGTGACTCTGTTTCTTAACAAACAATTACTGGTAGAATAGTTCCGGTGACTTTTTCACTGCCAGAAGAGTAAGCAAATTGGCAGCCCTCTCCTTCCATTCCTCTCTTCTGGTATTTCATCAAGATAAGGTGATGTGAGATCAATTACTCGCTTCCTCCTGCTTTGGACTTTCCATCTTTCTCAAGCAATCAAGGACAGTTCCTTTCCTTGTTTTAGTGTCAATTTTCCCTTACCCGGCTCCTCCCACCTTAGAAATCAGTGGAATCTGCCTTGGGTTAGGAAAGTTCCAAAATACTTCCTAGCAGAATCATGGAAATTAAAGATGTGGAGGACTTCGTTGGATCATCTCGTTCATCTCTTCCCATTAAGGAGTTTTCCAGACAGACGCTTTTCATACTCTGGATGCCTCCTTTCATTTCTGCACAGCCTAAAGTCAAGTTTTGAGCATCCAAGCCTAATGTGGAAAGGTGAATAAGGCCTGCATTCAATAATTTCATAGACAGAAAAGTGCCTTATCCCAAAGGTGTTATCATATTACAACAGCTTTTGGATGGAAATAGGTGACACCTCATCAGAACAGTTAACATGAGAATGTTGCATGGTCCTCCAGGCTCCATGGCCTGACCTTTTTTTTCTTTTCTTTTTTTTAACAGAGAGCAGTGTTTGGTTGCTGTGTCCTGAGCACAATGGAACCCATTGGGAACTTAGCCTTTTTTTTTTTTTTCCTCTCTCTCTTTTTCTCTCTTTCTTCTTTATTTCTTATTGTTCTCCTTTTCTACATATAGGAACTACTGTTTCAGGGATTTTTTCCAAAATTCATCTTGGAGCGTGGAGTGATATCTAATGGTACATAGATAAATCTGCAGGAGGCCTTGAGTCAGTAACAGATATCTTTTCACCAGCAATTTATTTATGGATCTCCCCTTCATGTATTTCCATCAGGTTCACACAATGCTGCCAAAAATTGTTATGAATTTCTTTCTTGGTGTTATACTAAAGAGCCTTAAGTAAGTGCCACTGTGGTTAGAAGGTTATGGCCACATTATGGCCTAGAACAACTTTCTGATTTTTCCATAATACAAAAACTCAACTTTAACATCAGGTAAAGTGGAATCCTGGCTTACTTTCTTCCTTAGCTGTGTAAACTTGCATAAGTTATTTAGCCTGAGTCTCAATCTACTCATTTGTGCAATGATTTTTTTTTTTTCCTAAGGCAAAATAAATGTTAAAATATCTGGCCCAGGCTCAATGCAAAATAAATAGTAGTTTCTTTTCTTCCTTAAAAAAAAAATTAATCTAAGCACCTTGGAAGAATCCCAAAAATGAGGAATAAATGTGAAAATATTTTCCCCCTTCACTTTAAGAAAAAGCCCAAATTAATTCTACATTTTCCTGGTCATAATGGTTTCCTTCTGAATATACAGCTTCTTGATGCTTTTTTTTTTAAAAGAAAGGAAAAGTTGAGAAGAAAATTTTGGTATCCAGTGTAGAGTTGACAGAGACATTTAAAAGAGTTTTAGATACTAAATTTATTAAATCCTACAATATTCTATGTGTAGGAATGGTTTGGGGAGCATCTTTTCTTCTCTCTCTCTCTCTTTTTTTTTTCTTTTTACAGCCTTATATCCTGCATATGGAAGTTCCCAGGCGAGGGGGCAAATCAGAGCTGCGGCCTATACCATAGCCACCGCAATGCCCTAACTGAGCTGCATCTTTGATATTCAACTTGTTACAGTGCTCGATCCTTAACCCACTGAGGGAGGCCAGGTATCCATTCTGCATCCTCACGGACACTATGTTGGGTTCTTAATCCACTGAGCCACAACAGGAACTCCATGGAGAGCATCTTTTCTTAACAAACATACCCTTCCCTCAGATACGTCATTTTTCCTTTTCTTCCCTCAGATTGCTCTCCAGATGTTATTTTTTCAGTGAAGTCATCCATGATCTCCCTTAATACAATTATAATCCTCTTTATATCCCAATACTGTTTCCCAAACCTATTATGTATTTATTTATTTATATTATTTATTTCCTGTCTATTCTCACTGACTATAAGGTCAACAATGGCAGGAATGATAGACCATTTTATTTATTGTTTTTACCTTAGCAACTAAAACAGTACCTGGCATACAGTGAGAACTCAGTAAATATTTTTTGACTAAATGGATGAGTTTGAATCTCATGGAATCAGAGCAAGAATATAAAACTTGGCTTCAGAGATAGCTAGAGTCATGTTCTTTAGAAGCAGGAGTATTTAGATTTTCCCCTTGTAGCTCTGCCATTACTATGAAAGTCCATTTTTATGGGGAGAAAGTGTCTGCTAACATCTTCTTATTTAGTATTTATTCTCTATTAACATACCCAAAGAATTCATTTGAAAGAGGGAGTAACTGACTTGTCTGCCATTAGTGTCAAATGGCACCTCAAACATTTTTGCCTAGATTCTGGCAAAGTGGCCAACACTCAGATGCTTACCAAGTAGTATAAAGGCGTGAAGCAGACAGTATAATCCAGTGGGGAGTAGTGTACCCTCGTGGTGGTGTACGTTAGGGAGTGGTGTATTGAAGTAGAGAACAAATTTCCCTTTTAAAGGGTGAAGCCCCTGTTCAGTCTGGCCGAGCACTTTCTTGGGCCAAAGAAAGCCCACTTTTTCCAGATATTCTGATTTTCAGAATAAGCTGAAAATATGGATATTTCTATAAAATCAATTTCAAAATCATGACAGTTACTTAAAACATGGTATTAAAATATATACTGTGAAGTTCATGAAAAGCATATCTAGAGGACAGGTTTGGCCAGCTTGCCCTATGTTTGTAACTTCTGGGCTAGAGCATCTTTCAGTTCTAGTTATTTGAATTTTATGATTTAAGCCATCTTCACTTATTTGTAACATTTATAAAATCGTTAAGAAAATTGGCCATTTCCAAATTAGATTTCTAATACACATACTTTTTAACTTCTTTCCTCTTAAAGTATCCTCCTTATTCCCTTGATTATTTTAATGTTTTCCTTTAGAACATTGTCTAGCTAATTACAACAATACCTCCCTTGAGTGCTAAGTGATATAGGTTAAAAAAAAATACTGAATCTGCATGTAAAATATCTGAGTTCTATACCTGGCTTTGCCTGTATCTCACTGGATGCTCAGGCTTGTGAATAAGGTAAGTTAAACTACTTAGATCTAAGCCTTTGTACCCTTAAAGTGAGAATGACAGTATCTATTCTTTTTACCTAATGTGAGACCATGTACATGAGAGAATTGCATTCTATCAAGTGCTTAAAATGTAAATCTTATTCAGGTAGAGTAACATCATTCCTTAATATGCCTACAAGTCCTACCGAATGCTTTATTTCTAATAAAATGCTTTATTGCCAATAAAATTCTTTATTTCCAATAAAATTTAGAATGTGTAAGTGCATGGTTTTGTTGTTGTTAACTGCCATCACAGCAACATTCTGAGATATTTTCCAGGATCTATGATCATTTTCTTAGGTTGTAATTTATAATCAACAGTGTAGGAGTTCCTATCGTGGCTCCGACTAGGAACTATGAGGTTGCGGGTTTGATCCCTGGCCTTGCTCAGTAGGTTAAGGATCCTGTGTTGCCATGAGCTGTGGTGTAGGTTGCAGACGGGCTCGGATACCACGTTGCTGTTGCTGTGGCTGTGGCGAAGGCCGGCAGCTACAGCTCCTGTTAGACCCCTAGCCTGGGAACCTCCATATGCCGTGGTTGTGGCCCTAGATAAGGCAAAAAGTCAAATAAATAAATAAATAAATAAATAAATAAATAAATAAATAAATAAAACAGTGTGGTAGTTTGTAAATTCATTTTGCCCTCAACCTGGCTCATTTTATCCTTTTTCTTCTGGCAGGTCAACTCTCTGAATATCTTCTTTTTGTTATCAGTTATCTCCTTTTAGTTACCCTGATTGTATTTATTGTCATATATAATTCTTTCTCATTATTCTTCGTTTAAAAATGTCTCTCATATTAATTTCCACCTTTTAAAATGATATTCAGAGTTGGTTAGCTGCGCAAATAAATTATTTTTCTCTCGATTTCCAATTCTTCCAACTAAAAATTATCTCTTAGGTCTATATAACAATTAATTTGAAGCTTAATGCAATTATCTTTGGTCAATATTTGCATGCAGGTTTCAAAGAAAGTACAGTGACTCAGTTTTGTTTACTTTTATAGCCTCTGCAACTCTTAAAAGAGGACTTTGTAGGTACTCAAAATAAATTGGATAAACGGATTTTTCCATAACTCTATTGCATTTATTTTCCTACATCAAAATCATGTTATTATTCTTTTTTTTCATTGCTTTTGTTATATTCTTTCATGTAATGCCATCAACTCAGTATCTTACTACACTTAAGACTTTGGCAATTAGGAAAAAGAAAACTTAGAAAATTCTTTTTTCCTAGCAATATATTTAACATGTTGGTTGAGAGTGTGTTGCAGCATCAGTCCCCAGGGAGCCTTGACACTAACTTTTCTAAGTAGAGAAATGATCATTTATTCCTACACATTGCTTCCTGTCATTAGGCCATTTCCGTACTTAAGACAAAACATTTTCCATAATAACAAGGAAACCAAGTGGTTTGCAGATTATCTGACAACTCTGGTTGAATGCTCTAAGCTGTTAGAGCAGCAACAATGAGGAAAGAAAAGGATAAGATATTATTTTGGAGGTTTAATCAATAGGAATATACGATTATGATTGAAACAATAAGGCATTATTTTTGCCCTGTAGAATCCACACTATGTATTTTCCCAAAAGTTATATTTTTCTAAGCATCCATGATACTATCATTCCTTCCAGGTGCTGCCATCCTGACAAGTATGGGGATACGAATCACCATTCTGAAGTTTCCAGGTTTGCTTCCAGTTTCCTCCCAGTGGACATCGTGTAGCGGAAACCATTAGTCTTTGCTACCACAAGTCAGTTTAACATGTCAGTTTACACATTGTAGCCAAAACTTTCACCAGGGTCCCTGATGACTTATTTATATTTAGTCTGTCAATTAAATATAGAACATATTCTTGATTTACTCACAACTCTGTTTTTAGATATTAACAGCTTGCCATAGTTTGGGCACCCTTTGTTTTCCTTTAAAGATGAAGCTCCTGTCTTTCCCTTCAGCAATATCTGCTCATCCTTCATTTCTCATTCTAACTTGCTGATATGAGCTACAGTTGATTTACTCTTTTTTTTTTTTTTTAAATATGTGACGTACATTTTTCCCTGAGGTTTCTAGTTATAGGTGACTCCAGGCTTCCTGTATTGTAGTTCCACTCTAGATTATTCCAATTTTCTTTACTAGTTTATGCCAGTAAGTGAGGATAAAGAATTATGGGACAGAATGGAATTCTTATACATTGTTTAATATATATCATGACAGTAAAACTGTTGGGTCTACACTTAATTTTTTTTTTTAATTTCTGAAGATTCTAGAAGTGTACTTAAAGTACATACCAATTGTTCTGGTAGTTCCATATATTCATCTTGGTATTGTTTTTAAGCACATAAAAAATTGGAAATAATAGCAATGCACTAAGATGGTATATTTAGTGACTCATTTACACTAAATCTAGATAATGTACTAAGGCGCCATTAAAAATATTTTAATATAATATTTTGACATGAACAGCTATTCATTATATAAAAGGAAAAACACATTACACAATTAGATATAGAGTATGATCTGATTTTGTGATAGAGTTCTTTTTATATGATTCAAGTTGAATGATAGAATTTCAGTTTAATTTTTACTATTTTACGTTTTCTGCTAAAAGGAGAACATTGGAAACTCAGAATATTTGAATATGCTTCTCCCAGATTTGAGCACATTGCTAAATTTGCTAAAATTTTCAGAATAAAATATTAGCAATATAAGTAATCAGTAGCATATTTTAAGAATGTTTTTATGAGGTGTCGCAAAATAAAATAAAGTAAGCTAAAAGCCTTCCATTATTTCCTCTGAATAAGTAATCCTTGTCTGACTAGAGAGAGACCCTGAGTCTCCCCTTCACCTAAGTATAATCCGGGTTAATTTCACAAATGGTAACTCCACTGTGACTAAATCAAATTGTCAACTCCCTACTCTCTCTTCCTGGGATAATATTTAAACTTATCTATTTTTTTAAATTGCAATCTGGGTTTTTCTTGTTTTTGCTTTTTCTTTTTTTACACTCTTTATTAAAAGCATCCTTGCTCCCGTACCCTCCAGTCAGTCCAGCTAACAAGGGCATCATTGAGCATTATTATTCCATGCTAAGAAAAGGAAAGGACATTGATCAGGCAGTTTGACACTCAAATCTGTCCTTATTTTGGGGGGGCACGTATGCTGACATTTCCTGCTTCGTAACTGTTGTTGACAAATTGTGTGTATTTTTCTTTCCTTTTATTTTATCCCCCTTTACTTTGGCAGCTCTCGTAGGAATAGGGGATGACTTCTTCCAGTATCCAGTGGGTTTTTTTTCTTCCTTCACAATCTGGAAAATTTCATTATGAAATCTGAAACTTAATATTATGCCACCAACACATTTTACATGTTAATTCACCAAGAAGATAAATCACATTTTCTCATGTTTCCAGAATCCTTGGGATTATAGGGCATCCCACACTTGCTCCCTGAATGTTCTACACTGGAGCTCCATCTGGTTTCCTTTTCTAAACATGTTCCCCTGAGATCGTCTTTAATTTGAATTGTATTAAATTCATCAAACTTCTTAATGAGCCTTGGGCATTTTTCAACTTGTGTGGTAGTCTCTCCTGGATAGTAGCAGAGGGGAATCTTAACTGTCTTCAGTATATGTACTTCTGGGCGTTCCCATCAAGTCTAAGCACTGTTTCACATTATGTGAATATCATAAATAACTTGGTTGAAAGGGTCGATGTTTTCTTATCTTGAAGAGAGTCAAAGGGCAGTTTGCATTTATCTAGGAAATGCACCTCACAGATGCTGGTCTTAAAAGTTCCTCAGGGAATGGGTGGGGAAATACTATTATTCTTACATAATTCTAAAAACCTGGGGGGTAGTGGACCAACTGCACAAATTCTTCCCTTTCCTTTTCATCAAGGCCACAGCAAAAGGAAGAAAAAAAAAAGCACCACTAGTAATTTCATTAATCTTACAATTCAGTTTCTTTTCAGCAGTATATACTTACAGAGGGGGCTGTAAGAGGTTTACTTCAGTACCATCCTGGAAACAGTCTCAAGTATTCCTCTTCAAATCAGAAGACGAGAAGCCAAGTTTTTTTTGTTTTGTGTTTTGTTTTGTTTTATTATGATGAGCTGGGATGTGACTTAAGAAATTTAACTTAAATCAGGGTTTTTTTTTAAAAAAAGAAGATTTGTAATTGTATTTTAAAGGCCCCCTACACAGTCTACAGCTGTCTGGATCTGTTCCTAGATGGAAATCATAGATGAAGCCTGTGATATCTCCCTCTTGAATTTTCAGTCCACCACCCAGTTTTAGTTCATGCTATCTGTTCCTTGCCAAATTCCACTTCCTTTAGACTCTAACTCATATCCATTGATTTATGTTTGAAGTCTGGGAAAATCAGCTTCTAAATACTAAAGAAGTTGGATTTTACCAATTCACCTTAAAAACTGATAAATGCCTGCAAAATTTCTCTTAAAACAAATATTTTGAGATGAATTCTACTTTTTTATTGACTTCTATAACTGAATTTGAGGTTATTTTTCCTTTAAATCAACTTTTTTGAGGTATATACATGAAATATATGCACTTGCTTTAAATGTACACTGTGATGAATTTTCATAAAGTCATAGGAAACCATGTAGCAACCAATCCAGTCAAGATTCCATCCCCCTAAAAATTCTCCTCTGCCTCTTCCAGCATGCAGCTAGTGAAAAACTTGTAATGTACAACTAAGATTGGCAGGTACAGGGAATGGAAAGAAAGCCAGTACAACTGGCCTAGTGAAGAAGCAAAGAACAAACATGAAAAGAGGGCAGAGAAGCAGGTAGGGCCTTATTTTGCATGAAATAAAATGTGACTTTATTTTATGTCAAATGTAAGGAATCCTTTGGAATCTTGGATATAGAGTAATATTATGATCTCATTAGCATCTTATTTTCCTTCCATCTCCATATGTTCAATCCTACAGTTTCCACCTGGCCTAGATCCCCAACTTCATGCTTTTCTGATCTCAGACATAAGAATTTCTGGCATCTTTTTTAACCCCTGAACTTTTATACTACATGTGTCTTCCATTACTTACACCATTGCTTCTGTTCTACCTTCTAGATGTAAAAGGGGTGGAAGGAAAGAAAGGAAAGAAGGAAGGGTTTTTAAAACATTGTCACACTGACCATGACACTAAATTATATATTTTATAACATATGACTACCCTAATTGGCGATTTACTGCTATAAATAGTTAGACACAATAGAAAAAATAACCATCTGTTAAATGCATACTGACATTACTCTGGGCATCATAGCAAGCACTGTATAGTAAAGCATTTAATTTAATAACTACCAGGCTCAGTAGATGCTTGCTTGGGTTAGCAAATAAAGAAATAGTTTCAGAGAATTAAATTAACTTTCCCAAAGTCACCTAAGTTGTAAGAGTGCCCAGATCTTTATGATATCACTGATATCTCCTAGTACATGTGATCTCCTTAAAATTAGGATTTCCTTTCTAAGATAAATAATATGAGCATTTTAATCATGTGAACAGAAAGAGGGAAGGAAACTGATACCATATATTACGTTCCTAGTATGTGCTGCTCGTTAACCTAGATATCTAGAATTTTCTCTCTTTTAATTATTCCAACAGTCCCAAAGGAAGTTTCATACAAGTTAATAAGTCTGCTCAAAGTCACATAGCTCATTGGGGGTAGAGCTGAGAATTGATTCAGCTATGTCATATTTTGATACCCATCTTCTTTGCACCTAACCAATCCACTTTTAGAATATGTTGCCATAACCTAGAACTAGACTTAAAAGGTGCATAATACACTTATTCTATAGAAATTTTCATCCAGAGACCAAATAGCAAACTTTTACACCAGCAGAGACGAAGGCAGTAATCTCCTTCCACTTCTATGTTCTGAAAGAGAACATGATTGTCAGGCACCCTAGAATTAATGACACCTTTTGATGGAAGCTTAAGAAGGTCGTGCTTCAGGACCCCTAGCCATAAAACAGGAAATGGCGCTGTTTCCAAGAGTAATGAAATTGCCTTCTCTGGAGGGAAACAAAAAGGAGCATTTGAACAGGCAATTGATCAGTAGGAAGACTACAAGGTGATAAAAGAACTGGAAGTCACAAAAGCCTTTGGCATACCAGTTTTAATAAAAAGGATTGTCTCCAGCTATGCTTTATGCAGTGAATTCTTTGACATATGTTTCTAAGTATTATCTTTAACAATGCAGGTGTTTCCATCCAGAGCCAACCTCTCTCTTTACCAAAGATGAAAGAATCCCTTTGGACTATTTATCTGATTGACCAATCAGGATGTACATTTGTTTTGTTACTGACTTTAACCACAGTTTTCACTGCTCTCCATTGTCTCAGACAGGCAGAGTATGCTGCAGTTTTGGATGTGTGTCTTTTCACTAATTATACTAGGATTGAACTTGAAACCATGAAAAGGTAGGTGTTCACTAAAAATCCCTGGCATCCACCTGGCATCCCTTAGGTAGTTTAGGATTTCCATACTACCACAGATCAGCCACTTCTCAAATTTGGTGCATATGAAAGGCCCTCAACCGTATGCCCCGGACATTTTTTTCTTCTGGAGTCTGTTGGGAGACTGTTTAAAAGACTCCAGAGAAATTCAGCAACACGTCAGGGTCCTTGTTCCTCGTGACTGACCAAAAAACACACTAGAATAGTGTAGATGTCAATAGTGATTTCAGTGGAGAGAAAGTTGTACAGAGTAGGTAGCAGAGTCCTTTGATTTTGTTGATTAACATAAAATTGTCATGACTTGTGTATATTACTTCTATTCACAATCCTTTGTAAACACTGCCTAGAACACAAGAAGAGAAGAATGAGACTCTCTCAGGGAATTATCTATCTATCTGTCTAACTATCTGTCTATCTCTTTACAATATCAGATTCATCTGAAGGTTACCCCGAGTAAACCAAATATCCTTTCAAGTATAAAAGAACACATTAGAATGTTAAGGGTTGCTTTTCTGCAAACACAGATCAACAAAGCAGAGCCATAATTTGTGCTTGGACTGAGTTAAACCATTATTTATGTGCTTCTAACAGACCCAAATAAATAATAATATTTCACAGTAGCTAAGAAATATAAAAATAGATTATGTAGTTCAATGTTAAGTGTTTCTATGTACATTATTTATTTATCCCTCCCAATCAAAGAAGGCCTTTGTGCTTGTGAATCCCCAAAAAACATATTTTGGCTCGTACTTATCACCACACTTTGTTGTTATTGCTACTGCTGTGGTTGTTTGTTACAAGCATTCATCCCTTTACTCACATTAGACTCTACTTGTGACATTTTTCAGACCTCTAAGTATAGATCTGACCCTGGAGAGTGTATCAGGAACTGATTTCCTAAAAAATAAACAAAAACTCATGAAAATGGAAATAAATAATATTTGAGAAACTACTTCTGAATTGTCATTCCTACTTGTTTCAGTCACTGTAGCTCTGCTCAATGAATTATATATAAAAATGAATAAAAATTTTTTTCTTTGGGTTAATATGCCAGCTTTTAAGGTGTAAACATAAGATTCATATCTGCAATGAAAGCAATATTCTAGTTTCAAGATTCACAAATCCCTGTGGAGTTAATGCCTCGACTATAAACATTGATAGTTGCATTTATTCACTTAATTTCTCTTGAAACATTAAAAAGAAAAACATCAATAACAACAGCAGGCTTTCCAAAAAAGCATTGTTATGGTGGCTTCACTTTTCTCCAGAACATCACTTGGAATTGATACGAGGCCAGGTAGCAGCGGATGGTGTTTATTTTTTTATTTTTATTTATTTTTTGTCTTTTTACCTTTATGTAGAGCTGCACCCATGGCATGTGGAGGTTCCCAGGCTAGGGGTCTAACAGGAGCTGTAGCCGCCGGCCTTCGCCACAGCCGCAGCAACGCGGGATCCGAGCCGCATCTGCAACCTACACCACAGCTCATGGCAATGCCGGATCCTTAACCACTGAGCAAGGCCAGGGATCGAACCCGCAACCTCATGGTTCTTAGTTGGATTTGTTAACCACTGAGCCACGAAGGGAACTCCGGATGGTGTTTATTTTTAAAGCTTACTCTATATACACGAATCTTCCAATTTCTCATTTTTATGTTTCTCCATTTATATATTTCTCCTTTATGATTAGGCTTTGGAGAAAATACAAATTAAAGAGTTTTTCTTCAACTTAAATGGAGGCTTTCTTTAGAAGAATTTCTTTCATAAAACATAGATCAAATCTAAGCTCATATTTTGAATATGGAAATTCTCTTGGTGATGAAAGTTATACTTAGTAAATGTGGAATGTGTGCTTCATACTTTATGTGTTCTTGAAAATAATCACTGTGCCAGTGAACTTCAAGATGATGAAGTTTAGTGGGCCCTGGAGTCTGAACAGATCTCACTACTTGGATTCAAATATGAACTTGCAACCAGAAGTTTGGGTAGAATCAGCACAAATCAGCAGAGAATCCTGGATCTGGTGGGAAAAACATGTGTGCCAGTCAGAGGAGCCCTTGGCTGCTGTAAGTGACTGAGGAATTGAGAACTTTGGCTTGCTAAGTGTAACTGGGTGCTAGACAGGATTCCACTAGGAAAGTTGTGCTGAGATTAGAGTAGGTGGTAAAGGATGCCAAGAAAAGCACAGTTGGTGCTGCTAGGGCGGACTGAGTGAAATCATTAAACATTATACAGTATTCTAAAAAGATGAAGAAGTATCTATAAAAAGTGTTGTCTTTAGTCTTTGTACCTGCTTTTTAAAAATTCTCTTTTTCCTTTTCCTCTTCCCTGTCATGGTTAGTGATTGACCTAGGTTCAGTTATTCCTTGACACTAATATCATGTGGGTTGGGAATTCCAATTATTTTTGCGAAATAGCTGCTAACTTAAAGCAGTTCATCTCTACTGGTAGAAGGTCAAAGCTAGTTTCAGAGTTTTGAGTGCCTAAAAAAATTGGAACTTTTTCTCATGTCCTGACAATGAAAGTAAATAGGTAATACCAAAGGTAACTGCAGGCTTCTGGCATTGTTAGCCTTTGCTTTGGTAACAAGAAGAAAAACCAAAAAAATGATTTGGAAAGACAGAAAATTTCACTCTCATGTGGGTAGATCATGTCAGGATTTGGTTTTTCCAGTTCTTATGTTTTACATATTTTTGTACAAGGCTCTAATTTCACAAAGTAGCTGTGAAAACATTGCTAACAGCTGAATTTACATCCTAGGTCACAGTGGTCACCAGGAGATTGGGTCCACAGTAAATAAACAGCGAGAATCTGGAGAGGGGCAGTGGGCAAAGAGAGAGTATGCTGAAAATTTATTTTAAACAAGATACCACCCACTCTAACTTTTTTCCAATCAATATAGTTATAAGGTAGTTCAAACCTCAAACACAGTGTGGGGATATATAAGAAGTAAATCATCTAAGCCAATATTAATTGTATTGTCTTCAAAAATATTTATAAATACATGAAAAATACGTTTATTTGAAATTTAGAATTAAAGGCCAAATTATTGCCAAATAATGAGTAGGTCATTTTATTTTTTGAGTGTCAAGGGGGGAAGCAAACCAATCAATTGAAAACAGTTATTTATTGAACAGTACTTTGTTGGTGGGGAATTTAGGAATTAAACAAGCCCTATGACCTATAATCTGGTAACAAAGAAAATTTACCTGCCTACTCCTTTCACATTTTTTGATGGAAGCACTAGACTTTTTAAAACTCAGCATTTTCCTTGCAGCTGTGTGCCTTGCTATAAGGGAGAAGAATGATTACAGATAGTCCACTTTAAGTGAGGTGTTTTCTACACACTTATCTCAATCTGTATTAAATGAGGGAAGAATTATATGTAGTCATCTTTTTAGTGACTGAAACCCTTAACTCAAGGGTATATTGTTCATAAGTGGTGAAGTCTGAATTTTGAACCAGATCATTCGTATCCTCAAATCCATATTTTTATTTACTTCAGTAACAACCCAGAAGTGGAAAGCAATTAAACATATTTTTAAAAACCATGCTTTTACCCTTAGCACTGTGGGACTGAAAAAAAAAAAATCAGTGGAAAAAACCCTGCTCCATTTACCCTTTACTCATTGAGTGAGAGTAGTTTGGAACATTAACTGACCCAGGCTGGAGCCAAGAACTAACAAGTGTGTCTATAGCCTTCTCTATAGATCCTCACTCTGTGGAAAAGCTCTATGCTTCTGTATTTTTTTATGTGATGGTCAGTCATGTGTGGCTACAAGAAGGAAATACAGGAGAAGCTCATGCAGACAAAGTGTTTTATGCTCATAGGTCCAGGAGTGGTGTGTCAGGGTGATGTGGGGAAGACACTAGCCAGAAGACAAGAGTGAGGGGAAAGCATTATGCCTGAGCCTTTACTGGGGTTTCCATGGGAAAGGCAAGTTAGGGCAGGGAAAATAGTTTTGAATTGCTGGTTTGAATCATTTCAGTGGCATTTATACAGCCTAAGGATGGTTCTCAGTTGCCTGTTACCTGGCCCTGGGATGATTAAGGCAAAGTAATAGTTTTTCTTGAGGTATAAGGCCAGGTGGGGGAGGTGTTGACTCTAGCTCTGGTAGTGAGCATGTCAAAGGCACATTCCTTTCTAGACCCTTTGCTGTCTTCTCCAAGAACTGGCTGACCCCAGGAGGAGCAACCTCTCTCCACCTAGAAAGTATACTTTTAACATATAAGAATATTATACAGAAATTTTAAAATATATACTACACCTGACTGCCTGTCTCGTATGCTGTGGTTATTACTGTCCCTTGGCTTTCAAGTCACTATCCCTTTAGGCCTTTAGTTTAAGAATATAGTAAATGTCCTTGACCATCTGATTGGCAGACATTCTTCCTTCCACCATCCAGAGAAGTCTGAGTCTTAGTTCAAATTTCTGACTTCCTTCATGTAACCCACATGACTCAAGAGAAAGGGGACCACACCACTCTCTGCTTGTGGGTGAGCCTGAATTATCTTGGGTAACAACCTTTCATGATTAGCAGTTACATCAAGTATGGGTATGGACTCTATCTTGACCAAAAAGATGTAGTTTTCTGAAGGGTTCTAGAGAAGCTTTCTTGAGTCTGCTGGAACTAATACAGAAAGTCTTTCTCATGTTAAACACTTACGTCCTTAATGCCTCAGGTAGCCACTGTAGGAACACAGGGGAAACAGCCTCAGGAAGAATCCAGCACGGAATAGGACACAGCAGACAGATAGAACCTGTGAAAGCTATAGAGGTACCCCTGGGCTCAACAGAGTACTTCTGGATGTCCTCTCATTGTTTAAGCCAAGTTGAGTTGGATTTTCTCTTGCATGTATGACTCCAAAAGCTTGCTCGTGATACAAGAGCTTTAGATAAGTAGGAAAAGGCTTGAAAAGTCTCCCACTACAACATTGCCGCTGGTGTTTATCCAGGACTACTGTTTAGAAGCCCTACTATTCCACTTTTGCCTTTCAGAAGGTGTTCCATTAAAAGGAATGAGCACAAAGTAAGGAATTTTCAGTGAACTTCTGTCCCCAAATTAGGGACACAATAGGAAGTTAGTTGATCATCTACACTTTGTCAATCACTCTTCTAAGCTGTAGAGATATTACAAAAAGCAAACAAAATCTCCAATGACATGTTACTGTTTTAAAAGAGACAAAAGTCAATGAACAAATAAGTGTATAAGCATGTAATATGTCCTGTGGCATGAATATTTTCATGCCAAGGCAAAATAATATTTTCAGTAAATATTAGAAAATACCGTGAAGAATAAGAAAGAGTAAGATGATAGAGAAGAGCAGAGGGTACTATTTTAGTAATGTGCTAAGAGATGATCTTCCAGAGAAAGGGCGTGTAAGCAGAAAGCCCAAGACCAAGAGAAACAGTCATGAAGTTATCTGGAAGAAAACTCTTCCATGCAGCAAGGACAGCAAGTGTACATGTCCAGTGGTAGGACCATTCCTGGGATGTTAAAAGAGGACCAAAAAGAATAGTTTGGCTGTCATAAAATGAGAGGGGTGGGAGAAGATGAGGACAGAGAGAGGGGACTTATGCCTTATAGGCAGGCATGGGGCTTCATAGGCCACAATAAAGACTTTGTATTTTCTTCCTTTCAAGAACTTTGTGTAGAGGTATGACCTTCTCAATGAAGTGAGAAAATAGACTATAAGGAGGCAAGACTAAAGGTGGGGAGATGTGTTAGGAGACAAGGGCAATAGTCCAAATGAGAAAAAACAATGTCCTAAATTTGGAAGACAACATGAAGGTGGTAAGAAGTTGCTAGCATGTAATATATTCTTCTGTCACTGAAAGATTGGCTCTGAAGTATGAGAGAAAGAAAGGCTTTGAGAATTATTCAATGATTTTGGCGTGAATAAGTAGAATCATCTTTTGTTCTAAGATTGTGGTAACCAGAGATGGGCTACTTTGGAGGATGGTGGAGTTACAAGTTCAGTATTGGAATTAGCTATTTTCAAATTTAGAATTAGTGGAAAAAATAAGATTTTTGTAGCTATCCATGGAGAAAGATTTAGTAGGTAGTTGGGTGTCCAGCTGTAGAACTCAGAAAAGAGAGTTAGAGAACTAAATTTGAAAGTTATCACTGATTGGTAGAGTAAGATTAAAACAGGAAAATGACCATTATTCTATGTGGAAAATGCCAGATTCAACTTGCTTGGCTTCTCTTTTCTGCAGATACCACCTTGTCATATTTCATCAGCATTTGGAGGTCAGCCTATATATTTTGACTATATGTTTTGACATTATGTTTGATTTCTCATCCTAGGTTAAAATCAGAGCTAATTAATGGTATAACCTTAAATATGATTAGCAAGTTGAAAACACCTGCCTCTGTGCCTCTACCTAGACTCCAGTTTGATGAGTGGGTTGGGAGTATTCTGAAGGTCATTCTACACAGTTACATGAGACTTGAAAATATGCAAACAAACCCTCCAAGCATTACATCTCTAACTGGGCATTAATGTACACGTTTCCAAAGCCACCAGAAAAGGTTTAAGATCAATCTGATTGGTTTTAGCAATAGTCAAAGGGCAAGGACAGCATGTATTAATTCTTTCTGGCAAGCCATTGGAGTTTTTTATTTAACTTTCATTGCACATAGGTGTTAAATTATCAGAAGACCTCATGCCAATAAGATATGGTAAGTCTCCCAAAGTAAAACATTTTCACATCTGTGAAACAGCTGAATTTATGTTGTTAGTGAGTCTATGTAGTCATAAACTTAATTAAATTCCAAATGATATATTAATGAATAATTCCATAATCCAAAATGAGTATTTTACTCAGTTTTTAGCTTGTCTTATTAATATTGACAATCAAATATGCAAAGTAAAAGCTCTATATTTTATTTTGTAGTAGAAACAATGTTGTGAGACTGAAGGAAGCTGGTGGAGTGCTATTTAATGAAAGGACATTATTTAAATGGTAGTTTGCAATTAACCTTATACGCCTTATTTTTTTCCATATCTTTATAGGCGTTAAATAAATGACTATATTTTTATTAAATTTCAGTTCTTTCTACTATTTTTTTGCAAAGAGATTATTTTGTCGTCAAGTAAATAGATGAGTCACAGAAGACTTAGATTGCATTATACTGGCATTAGTGATTTTCTGTAACAGCAGATTTGAGAAATATCTCATTGAGACTGAATTAATACTTCACTAGGAATATATTGTAGGCAATGTATCTATTACTAATTAGGAATAAATATCAGTTTTTAATGAAAAGAATAAATGAGGATGTCCATGAGTAATTACAATACCAAACAATTATTTAATAGTTTTTCATATTCCAGACACGGTACTAAGCTCTTGATACATAATTAATTCCTCAGAAGAACTCTAAGAGGTAGGACAATTTTACAGATGAGCCCTATTTTAAATCATGTAAACTGCGATCTGGAAATTTTAAGTAATTTGATGAAAATCGCTGTAGGTATGTTGGCTTGCCAGGCTCTTACTCAATATACTAGACTGCTATGTACAAGTCCAAGTCTATACACCAAAGCTCTAATAAAGTTTCCATTCCACAGGAGGGGATAAACGATCAAAATATGCAGTTTTCCCACATAGATATTCCATAATTTCTTTAGCTTTTATTTTTTTCTGAGTGGTGAACAGATCTAACAAATACAAATTTTATGTTTTGTTGATTTTTTTTTTTTAGTGCAACACACGTGTGATTTTATTTAACTGATCCTGACTAATTTGTGTATGGTGGAAGTGGGGCTCCCACCTCCACTGGGAGAAGCAGGCATGAGTCTTATTATTTTGCTCTCTCTCTCTCTGAAGCCAGTGCAATATTTACTCAATAGATGTAATGCAATTTTACAAATCTGTTGTACTGTCTGAAGCCATCCCTGTTAACATGCATGTTTTATGAAGAAAAATTGGGAGTTCCCTTTGTAGCGCAGTGGTTAATGAATCCAACTAGGAAACATGATGTGCGGGTTTGATCCCTGGCCTTGCTCAGTAGGTTAAGGATACTGTGTTGCCATGAGCGGTGGTGTAGGTGGCAGACGCCACTCGGATCTGGCGTTGCAGTGGCTATGGCGTAGGCTGGCGGCTATAGCTCCAATTGGACCCCTAGCCTGGGGGGGCCTCCATATGCTGTGAGTGCAGCCCTAAAAAGCACAAAAAAAAAAAAAAAAAGAAAAGAAAAATTGCTCATGCACAGTCTTAGCTTTCTATTTTAAATGGTCATGACTGAGTCCATAAAGTAAACAGAGAGACTGTATGTGTTTACAGTTCAAGGGAAAATAGTAGATGAGGAAATCAATAAGATATTTGAACCAGTAAGATACTTGAAAGAGAATTTGGAGAGCACAGATGTAGGCAGTTAGAATTGCTTAAATGACTGTGTTAATAGATTTAAAAAAAAAAAAACCTGAGTTCTTGGAAGGGTAGTAGACAAATTCACTTTTTATGCACAAGAATCATTTTCATCGCTATCAGTTTCTATGAATTACTAAGTTATAAACTAAAGACAGTGAAATGCACAGATAACACAAAAGTATGCTATACAGGACACCAAGTAATCTTTTTGCCTCTTAAAGGCTTTAAGATCTTTTCTGACGGTTTATCTCTCCTGTGATTATAATAATCTCAAAGATTATTCTTGATCATAAAAAAGTGTTATTAGGTTTGACTTGATTATTTCCGTAAGTGCAGCATCAGTGTTAATTTATCATATAGGCTTCTTGAGTTTGCTTTACATTTCCTGAGTTATATACACAGTATTGAACAGGTACAAAGACCATAAATCAACCTCTTCTAGGTATTTTCCTAAAGCATCTCAGATTTTACTTTTTAAAAACCTCTGTTTTTCTATCCCAAGGCCAGGAAGCCAAGCCCAAGAAACTCTCTCTAACAGATTTTGCTGCCAGTACCTATGCAATGAAGTGAATTTTTATCTTCTGGAGGTCTTCCAAATTTTTAAAGATTCCTAGTCTGCTAGGAATTTTCTTACTACCCTTGAGGATAAGCCTGGGATCTTGTAAGACACGTATTGGGCCAGTTTTCTTGTGAGAAGTTTCCAGGATTTGACTGCATACTCCATACATAAAGGCTAGTTTTTTTCCCTTAAAGGCAGCTTTTTACACCTGATTAAAAGAGTTTCAGTGTTTAATACAATGCCCCAGGCAAAATCTTGGAATCTTGGAGTACAGATTCTTATTGTGCCTATGCAAATATTTCCATGAGCGGTAAGGAGAAATACTAAGTTTCTGAATTCTGAAGAGGGAGCACAGTGGGTTGAATTGTGTCGCTCCCCCACTCCCCTGCCACAAGTAGGTCCTAACACCTGTGAATGTGCCCTTTTTGGAAATAGGCTTTTTGCAGATGTAATTAAGTTTCCTTATTCATCCCAGGAAATGAATTCTTGTTCTACTGGATCTTGTGTTAATGGTCTAATTTCATGAAGAGATCTACTAGTATGGTTTGAAAGCTGTCTATGTAATGTTAGCTCCAAAGCCTGTACCCAAGAGATTATTCTTTGAAGTGTCAATCATTAATTAAGAATTTTAAGATGAGACATCTTAGATTCATGGTGGGTCCTAAATCTAATGACTTGTGTTTTTATAAGAGAAAGGAAAGGAAGATTTGAGAGACATTTTGAGGGGAAGACCATGAGAAGAAAAAGACAGAGTTGAAGTTACATGTTTAGAAGCCAAGGAACACAATTGACAACTACCCTCAGAAACTAAGAGAGATGGGAAATTTTCCCCTCAGAGTCTTCAGAAAGAATTAACCCTCCTGACACTTTGATTTTGAAACTTCTGGCCCTCAAAACTGTGAGAGAATACATTTTTGTCATTTTAAGCCACGCGATTTTGTGGTAATTTGTTATGGCAGTCTTAGGAAAGTAACACATGTGGTAAGTAAGAAATGAGTATTATTTGGAAATTTCATATGTCTGCTTTCAGGATCAGGTTTTACTAAATTGTATGTATTGGAGATAGCTTCAAGAGAAGGGGCTTCTTCATATATTCAGAAATTGGAAACTTAGAACTAATCCAATAATATTCCAAACAAATATCACAAAAAATTATCTTCGTCAGTTTTCTTATCCAACCCTAGATGATGAATCCTTATTCTGCTGGATCTTGGGTTAGTATTCTGACTTCCTGAAGCAGTCTGCCAGTATGGTGTGAAAGTTCTCTGTGTTATGTCAGCTCTCTGAAGCCTGTACACAAGAGCCTATTCTTTGAAGGGTCAGTGATTTAAAGTCTCAGAAATTTTCTTTGTCAATAAGACAGCTCTGGCCTGTAGCTTATGGCAGCAACTTCAGGCAAGAATCAGAGTAAAACAAAACTATTCAGAGACTTAATGGCTTTTGTTAACTTATCACTGTAATGAATATTGTCATCATAAACAAGAATATCAAATAAGGGGGTAAACTTCTCCATTGAGGTATAGCATGTATCTGTTTTATAGAAATTTTGATCAATTTTCTCCTGGAGAGTGAAGTCATATTGTGTATAAAAAGAACCCTGACAAATTTCCAGGGACTTTCCGTGTTTCTGAAATATTTACATTAAGAACATTTCACCAGCACACACATGTTATCTAGGAAAGGCTGAGTGTCTCTTCCGAACTGATAACTTTTCTCTGCAGCTCTTGCAATAGTAATGGATCAAATGAACATGAAGTTGTCTCACATCTTTATTTATAAGGTGATGGAGCATATCTTTGTGATTTCTCAGGAGACCTCTGAGAAGTCTCAAAAATAGTTTTAGGTGTAAAATATATCCTGAAAATGTTTTCATTCTTTTCTTAACTCAGGGATGGGTTTCAGGAAGGCAAAATCAAAAGAGTAGTCAGACGCAAGTTGGACAGTTTAATAAAATAGAATGGGTGTCTGAGAAACAATTCCGAGTTACCTATTTAATCAAAATAAGAATAAAGGTTTTAAAAACAATCTAGAAGATAATAATATTGTAAGAACTTCAGCTCTTTAGTAACTGAGGAAACTTTATTCATTTTTGGTTTTGATTAAGCAATCGAACACAATAAACATAAAGCACAGGAAATTGTTGTGATAAAACACAGTCTGCTAACTAAGCAAATTACAGAGAAAGTAAAGAAAATCCTTCCATAATGTAGATGATGGTACGAATCAGTGAAGCAAGAAATTAATAAACCCATCAAAAGTGAGAAAATGTTACTAATATTTTAAACACATTACACAGTTTCTTTCCAGATTTAGCTGTTATATACCAAGGCTAATTAATTCCAACTTTCCAAGTTTTGTCCTATATTATGTTCTTTCTTATTCTGGAACACACTGACCCTTTATAATAGTAGGACAGCATATAGTCTGAGGACCCCTGGGGAATCCTTCGGAGGTCTGTGAGGTCTATTGTTTTCGTAATAATACTACTTTTTTTCATTTTTATTCTCTTACAAGTGTGCCCTGGAGTTTTCCAGAAGCAACATGATGTGTGATATTGTGACAGATCGGATGCAGAGGCAGGCTGAGAATCCAGCTGCCATCTATCAGTTGACATTTTTCAAATGTGAAGCAATTTAACTCTTCTAACAAAAATTTTTTAGTAGTTATTTTCATAAGAATATATCCTTTAGCAAGTGATTGATTTACCCATTCTATCTAATAAACCAATAAACCTGTATTTAAAAACAGCTGTCAGTTTTAAGTTTTAATATGACAGATATTGATAGTTATATCCCACAAAATAATGTTCTTTGGTGTTGACAATAATTTCTAATAGCTTAAAGTTAGACAGAGACCAAAATGTCTGGGGAAAGTTGCTTTGGGAAAAATGTACTCCTTGTCCTTAAAAAAGAAAAGCACAGAATTTTGTTTTTCTGTCACTATTGCTCCCTGTATAGTCTCAACCACCATATTAATTATAACTTTTAATCATGGTAACTAACTTCTATTTCTAAAGTCATAGGAAGAAAACATTTTTTAAAAATGTAATTTGGATATATATGTAGGCTATCCTGCGTGTGTATATATATATATATATATGTATATACATATATACATATAGACATAAATTCTGAACTACGCTGATAGACAAGGCAGTAACATCTAGATAAGAACAAAAAAAATAGCTCAGAAAGATTAGAGAGACTAGACACAAAAGAGCACATGTTTTAGAGATTAACAAAACTTCATAAAATCACAAGTTATCACAGAGAGGAATTCAATATTCACCAGCAGACGGGCTCCCTATTTTAAGAATGTAGCCAGAAAAATCTAACAAGAGCACAGGAAGAAGCATAGTCAGAATCTCAGCCAAAGCAAATAAGCTTTAGTTAGAAAGATTCATGTTAGACCCACTGAATGAATGTACAATCCCCGGCCATCTTAAACCTAAAGGGATGGGAAAACCTGCACTTATGTTGGAATTTACCGAAGATCTAAGGACAGAGAGAAGCTACAAGTGACTTTCTTTAAAAAAAAAAAAAAAGTGATTTTCGCTATGGTGGGTTTGTTTGTTGTTTCTCTATGCAAAAAAAAAAAACAAAAAAAACAAAAAAAACAAAAGAAAAAGACAAATCTGTTATCGGTCCTCTTTTTGGTTCTTACTAGGAAATGGTGCCACAACAGCTGAGTACAGTCAGAGTCTGGAGAATGGGAAGAGAGTACATATGAATGTGAAAAGTTATCTTGGTTTGAGGAATTTGTAGGAACTGCCTGTGCAGTTAAAGAAAGCTCTGTGCACTACTAATGAAAGCCATCTGCATGCTTGTTAGCTGAGAGATGCTCCCATCTAGGTTTATGAGAAACTTTATTTATAATTTTAAAGTTTTTCTAGTTATTTATTTAATTAGCATAAGTATACAGTGGCCCTGAGATACCAAGTTTTAATAGTTTTAATACAGTGGAAAGCACTAGAGTGAGTGATTATGCTCACAATGGCCAGTGCATTGGACTGGTGACACTCATATATACTGCTCCAGAATGTGACTGTGGACTCTAAGAGACATAATTAAAGCTTTTAAAACTATGTCAGTCCTATGAAACAGCAGTTCTACTTCCAGAAACTCATCTTAAAGGAATACTGTGTTAATATATTAAGAATAATAAAGAAATAGAAACAATCCAGAATTGTTTGAAAACAATAACAGTTCATGTAATGAAACGCTATTGGTAGTAATAAATAACGATGTGACTTAATTTACTTCTTCATTCTATAGACAAATATTTAAGTGCTCATAATATTCTAGGCAATGTTCTAGCAATTGGAAATACAGAAATGAACAAAAGAGAAAAGTCACTGTGCTTTAAGAGCTTACTTACATTCTGGCTGGAAAGAGGCAAAAACACAGTAGTAAATAGACATTAAGTATGTCATGTTAGGGAGTTCCCTTCGTGGCTCAGTGGTTAACGAATCCGACTAA
Organism: Catagonus wagneri; assembly: GCA_004024745.2. Taxonomy (NCBI): domain Eukaryota; kingdom Metazoa; phylum Chordata; class Mammalia; order Artiodactyla; family Tayassuidae; genus Catagonus; species Catagonus wagneri. The sequence continues at coordinate 18,219,148 of PVHT020000173.1, read as the reverse complement.
GAACCATGAGGTTGCGGGTTCGATCCCTGGCCTTGCTTAGTGGGTTAAGGACCCGGCGTTGCCATGAGCTGTGGTGAGGATTGCAGACGCGGCTCGGATCCTGCGTTGCTGTGGCTGTGGCGAAGGCCAGCAGCTACTGCTCCTGTTAGACCCCTAGCCTGGGAACCTCCATATGCCGCGAGTGTGGCTCTACATAAAAGGCAAAAGACAAAAAAAAAAAAAGTATGTCATGTTAGCACTAAGAAGAAAAATGGGGGAAATGAGAAGGTGGACCTATGATAGGTTGGCTGAGGAAAGGCCCACTTAGAGAGTAAAGTTTGCATCAAGATGTGAAATAGATGAGAGAATCAACCACGTAGATATCTGGAAGAATAGGATCCTATACAGAGAGAACAGCTGATGCCAAAACCCCTGAAGAACAGCAGGGAGCTGGCATGGGCAGAGGGGAGTGAGCAAAAAGATGAGTTCTAGGTGGTGAGGTCAGAGACGAAAAAAGTGCCATTGAAAGACTTTGACTGTTGGAGAAGAAGGAACAGAAAAGTAATGTGACTTGTTTTACATTATAATAAGATTATGCCAACTGCTATTTTAAGAACAGATAAGAATTGCTAATATATGGAATCTAAAAAATAATACAAATAAACTTATTTACAAAACATAAAGAGATTTACAGACATAAAAAACAAATTTTTGGTTACCAAAGGGGAAAGGGGATGGAGGGGTAAATTAGGAGACTGGAATTAACATACACACTCCACTGTATATAAAATAGATAAACAACAAGGACATAACTATATAGCATAGGGGACTGTACTCAATATCTTTGTAATAAGCTATAATTGAAGAGAATGTTAAAGAGAATATATAGGGAGTTCCCTTGTGGCACAACAAGTTAAGGATCTGGCATTCTCACTGCGGCAGTCAAGATCGCTGCTGTGGTGCAGGTTTAATACCTGGCCTGGGAACTTCCACATGCCATGGGCACAGCCAAAATATATATATTTTGTGTATGTGTAACTGAATCACATTGCCGTACACCTGAAACACAACAGTTGTAAATAAAAAAAAAAAACTTTAAAATGTGTAAGCTTACAGTTAAATAAATTATATTCGTCAAAGTTTAAAAAAAAGAATATATAAAAATGAGATAAATATAGAAGGAAAAAGACTAGTTGTAAGGTTTCTGTAATAATCTAAGAAAGGGATAAAGGGGCTTGGACCAGAGTATAGTAATGAATGTAGTAGGTCATAAATTCAGAGCTTATTTGGAAAGTTAACGGCGCTTTTATCATATCAGATATACTTTATCACTCAAATAATTAAGATATAACTTCAAGATTTATTTCTTGAATCACAGGCAGGATGGAGCTGTTTATTGAGATAAGGAAGAGGAGTGGATAGGTTAAATCAATCAGATTTGAACTGGAACTTTGAAGATTTGAATCTGAAGTTTGAGATGCCTGTGAAAGCTCCAGAAAGAGAGGTTAAATAGTCACTCATATTTACCAGTCAGAAACTGAGAGAAATCCAGGCTGGAGATATGTATTTGGAAGAGGCCATTCTGTAAATGGTATTTAAAGCATCATACTTTATACGTGAGCACAAAAAGAATAGGTATAGAAAGGCAGGAGAAGAGGTGTAAGGACTGAGCTCAGTAACACCCTAAATGTTTAAACACTGGAATTGAGGAGAAGTCAGGGAGACCAAGAAGACATCAGACGATAGTACCAGAAGAGGTTCTGGGAGCCAAATAAAGGCAGTGATTCATGAAAAGAGAGGGAGCCACAGTGTTAAATAAAGCTCAAGGAAAATGAGGAATGAGGATTGCACATAGACGTCAGTGGCGCTCTTATGGAGCAGTCAGTGGAATGGGTATAAAAATCTAATTGAATCTGTATTTATAGATAGGTAACATTTTTGAATCCCATTTAAAAGATTGTTTTAGGGTATAAAACAATATGTCTTTAAAAATGTAGTTTGAATTTATTAAATATATATATTCATATACGTATTTTTTTCTGAAATTTTATCCCCATGCTGTACACCTCATATCCATGACACTTTTATTTTGTAACTGGAAATTTGTGCCTCTGAGTCTCCCGCAGCTATTTTTCTAACAAATAGATGGTTTCCAGAGTGGAGGGCGTAGTGGGATGAGAGAAACATTAATGTGTTTTTATATATTTGGTACTAAAATAACATGTAGCAAAAGTCTGAAATAAAGTCCACCAAGATATTAACAGGGACTATTTTACCAAATGATATTTTAAATTCTTTTTATGCTTTCTCTGTAGCTTTTTTTTTTCTAACACGTATCTATTACTCTTGAAGTGAGAAAAAAAGCTATGGCAATTTCCCAAAAAGTAAGGAACAAAAATACACCACCAAAAATAAGGTAATCCCCATTATGGCGAAAATATCTGTAAAATAAAAAATAAGCAAGAAAGACTTTTGGTTCCTCTTAAGTTAGGAAATGTTTTAGAAGAAGTTAAGTTGTAAAATGCATTTGTATTTAAACACTTGAAGAAGTTCATAGAACTCTTTCTTCTTACACTGTGAATTATTATTTAGTAAAGACTATTTTACTTAAAAATCTGATTTCAATTGTTCATAGTGGTCTAAAAACAAGATGCTGTGTTTAAAACACTCATAAGAATATACATTAGAAAGTTGGAATTTTATTATTACTTTTTACAAATGTACTCTTCTTTATTTTTCCTATAGCTCAATAAGTGTTTAATGTAGTAACACTTACATTTTACAATTTTAAGAGAGATACTTCAGGAAGACCTCAGTTTACCAAAAGGTCTTTAAACATAATCATGACCCAGGAAGCAGCTGTATCTCATTTCCAAAGAAAAAATTACAGCATGCTGAATTGTTTAAAAGAAGTAATATAGTGGTGAATTTTTTTCTTGTGATTTAGTTTGAAATACTGTGTCTAAAATGCTGAGCTTGAAGTCCCATAAAGCTTGGTATGCTTTGCAGAAAGCACTCCCAGTTTAATTTAGGCCAGGCCTCCTTTTGCTTTGAAGGAACAAAACAGAAACATTAGCTGTTCCTGGCCTTCTCCTTAGGAATTGACTAAACATTTCCTCAGCAGTCATGATAGCAAACTGAGCTAATTCTTGAATGAATGAATGGGTGGATGAATGAATGAATGAGCCACTGAAATAAAAAGAAAACAGTCACATTTTATCTTAACAGAAAGTTAAGTTTGTAAAATCTTTGATACAAATATAAAAGTGTTCAAATATATTTTTCTTTTATGTGATGTAGTTTTCTTTCAAAATTTTAGTAGCTTTAGACATGCACTGCACTGTTTAGATTGAGCCTTTTTGTGCCGTGTCACCTGTCTAAAATCTAAAATAAGATAAATTTTTAAAATATTTATGTGTTTACTCCTCAGTCCAAATAATACAAATGGAGATTGTCTTGATCAACATTTGTTACTCCTATACTTCTTGTTTGCTCTGATAAAAAGTATCTTCCTCTCTTTTCTTGTAGTCAGTCTGAAAATATCTTTCCACTATCTCTATAATCTGAGCTCGGAACACAAATAATTGATTTCAGATAGCCAAATAACTCTTACACTGATCTTATGTAGGGGAAAAGTTCAAATTCAAAAATAAACACATGGACCACATATTCTAGTCTATAAAGTAATAACTAAATTTATAAAGCAATGAATTACAGATAAAAAGCAATTCGAGGGGACAGTACTTGAAAATATTTGATTGTTCCAAAGGATCACAGGAAAGGGAGAAAAAAACAAAAATTGATGGGATAAATAGAGAGATGGCAAAATTAAATGTAACAGTGCCAACAATTACATTAAATGTAAATATTCCTATTTAAAGGCATAGATATTCAGTATACATTTTCAGAAATATCCAAGTATATCCTGCTTACAGTGATAAAGGAAAATTAGAAGTAATTCTCTGACTGTAAATCTCATTATAATGGTACAGTATATAAGAGAGTATGCTATATGGTGTTTGCATAATAAGATATAAATAGATCAATGGACCCGAATAGAGTCCAGAAATAGACCAAATGTGCATATGATGAAGCCATTTAATGGGAGAAAAAAAAGCTTTTAAAACAAATTACGCAGGAAAAGTGGATAACCACATGGAAAAAAATAAACCAAAACTTTTACCTAAACCTCACACCATACATATGTGAGATAAATTGTCAGCCTAATGTAAAAAGCTAAAACTATGGAACACCTAGATGAAAATAAAAATAAGAGAAATATCTCTTCAAACTTAGGTAGACAAATATTCTTTATAAATAAAAAATTTAAAACAATATTTGATAAATTGGACTTAATAAAAAATTTAAGAATTTTGCTCAACAAAAGATCACAACATGCAATATAAAGCTATAGGGTGGAAGAAAATATTCACAATTAACGTTTCACAAGAACTTGTATCAATAGTATATAAAGAACTCTTAAAAATAATAATATTATTCCTAATGGCCTAAAACTAGAAACCATCAATGTCTGTCCACAGGTCGGTGGTTAACCATATAATTCTATATTTATTCTACTTGACAATGAATGAAAGAAAACTAATACAGAATGAGTCTCAAAGACTTCACATTGAGCAAGATGAACCTGACACAAAATTATGCATACTTTATTTTGCATTTATATAAAATTTCAAAACATCAAAGTATTGTGGTAGAAATTAGAACAGCGGTTCCCTGGTGGTAGAGGGATAGCAGTTGACTGGAAAGGGGGAGGAAAGAACTTTCCAGGTTAGTAAAAATGTTTTATGCCTTGATTAATCTGGTGATTACATAGATGTATACAAAAAAAAAGTCAAGAGTCATCAAACTTTACACCTAAAATCTGTGCATCTTATTATATACAAGTTATATTTCAGGATTTAAAATGTGATCATATTAAGGAGTTCTGGCTTCTGTGATTTTCTGCTGGGTTCATGGATATCAAGCAGCACATTATCTTTTGTTTAGATTGGTTTGGTTTGGTTTGGTTTCATTTTGTTTCATTTCTTTTCGTTTGGTTTTATTTGGCCAGGCCTGCAGCATGTGGAAGTTCCCAGCCCGGGCATCAGAGCTGAGCCACAGCAGCAACTCAAGCTGCTGTAGTGACCCTGTCAGATCCTTAACCTGTTGTGCCACAAGAGAATTTCCAAGCAGCACACTATCTTTATTTTTGCCCAGGAATCCTAAAAATACCTCTACTAAAAGGACACAGTGACAACAACCCTTTATAACGATCCAGCACATAGAGTATTTTTAAAATTTTTTATTAAAGTATAGTTGATTTACAGTGTTTCTTCAATTTCTGTTGTACAGCAAAGTGACCCAGTCACACACAATTCCTGTGCTGTACAGTAGAGCCCCATTGCCCATCTATTCCAAATAAAACAATTTGCAACCCAAAATCCCAAACTGCCTGTCCATCCCACTCACTTCCCCCTCCCCCAGGAACCACGAGGCTGCTCTGCTTGGCTGTGATCTGTTTATGTTTTGTAGATAAGATCATCTATGCCATATTTTAGATATCATATGATCTTGTAATCCCATTTCTGGGCATGTATTTGGACAAAATCTTCATTCAAAAAGATACATGCACCTCTATGTTCATCGCAGTGCTATTATCAACAGCGAAGACATGGAAACAACCTAAATATCCATTGACAGAGGAATGAATTAAGAAGATGTGGTACATATATACAATGGAATAGTACTCAGACATAAAAAAGACAAACTAATGCCATTTGCAGCAACATGGGTGGAACCAGAGATTCTAATACTAAGTGAACTAAGCCAGAAAGAAAAAGACAAATACCATATGATATCACTTATTTGTTGAATTGAAAATATGGCAAAGCACATAGAGTTCTAAAGCAAACCTAATTCCCTTTTGCCTTAAAATAAAACCTCAAGTTTAGTAGGTAGAAATCGTTATTCTATGTCATAAATGAGGAGAGTGAAGCTTTTTAAGCAGGACATGAGGAGAAACTCAGTTTTCTGATCATTAACCAGTCTAGCTCTTATTTCACTGTTTCTATACATACCATTCTATTTTAAAGTATTGATTGATTATCTGCATTCAACAATCACCCACCTATCTCCCGGCTGGGTATTAGGTTACAAAGAACACTAACACAAGGCTTCTATCCTCAAGGAGAAGGTAGTCTACATTCACTCTGCTGGAGCACATTTAGAAGGATATCTGTTTTGAACACCCTGTATAGACATTAGAATATTAATGCATTTTCCACATTATTTGATATGCTGGAATTAAATTAGGCAACTTGAAAATAATCTATCAAAATGTATTATTGTGAAAAAAAACCCTACTTTTTGACTTTAAATTCATCATTAATCCAACTCTTCAAACCCTGAATAGCAGTAGTTTTTATTGCAACAGACCAACCCACTAAATGTGTACCTTTATTTCTCAACTTGAAGTAGAGGCGTCAAAACCCCAGAAAAGAAACATTTGTTTTGGCCTTTTTTTAGCTGTCCTCATTGAGACTATATGGACAGCTAGGAGAAGGAGGGATTCTGTTAAGTTTCCATAAAACCACCAGCCTTGATACCACAGAACAGTTTGTTCTTTTTGTTGGTTTTCATATTTCCTGAAACTTGGAGGTGGTGACAGAAATGAGAAAGGCTCATCACTAGCAGATGAGAAAGTTACCTTAGAATAATTAGAAGTTTGGTTCTCTTGCTCAATATTTTTTTATCTAATGAAAGAAGCAGTTTGAATTTCACTGTGAAAATTAATTTTAATTGTTTTGAAATGGTGACTTTATCAAGGATATATTTCAGCCCTAGTATATATTTTCCACAATATCTCAAAATTTAGATTTATAAGGCTTAATTTTGCACTTTAAAATTAACAGAATAGAATACACATACCTAGTGAAACCTTTGAACTTTTTCGGACATGTTGAAATTCGTAGTTTTTAATCTGTAAAAAAAATATGTTGACATTTTATATAGCCTTTCTGACAAATTAAAAATATCCTAAATTACTTTATAATAGTGAGCTGTAGAGCAACTGAAAGCCTCACTTGTAACTTTAATGAATGTCAAGAGTAATTCTTATTTAATATTTTAGTGTAGGTTAATACCATATTTATTTTCCATTATTCATATAAAGTGTGATTTACAATTAGTCTGCAGAATAAAAAACACTTAAGACTATAAATCTTATCATAAATATCATAAAAATGAGAATGATAATAAAGATTGAAATAGTATTCAGTAAGAAAAGCAATTGGTGTTAGAATTATAAGAATCAGAAATGACTATGAATATGTTGAATAACTTGTTAAATATCGCAGTCAGCCTGAATAAGAAACAGAAACCAAAAGGAGAACAAGTATCCATTCTTGGTTTTGCCACTAATTAAATGTGATATTGGGTAAAAACAGAATTTTAGAATGATATGACAACCCAAAGAACTCAATGAAGGAATTTTCTCTAATGACAAAGACCATGATACCAATCTTACAGTTTGTGCCTGACCACTTATATTAATAAGAACTCA
>PVHT020000173.1:18185192-18210608 GCA_004024745.2 Catagonus wagneri | reverse complement strand
GAATAAGAAACAGAAACCAAAAGGAGAACAAGTATCCATTCTTGGTTTTGCCACTAATTAAATGTGATATTGGGTAAAAACAGAATTTTAGAATGATATGACAACCCAAAGAACTCAATGAAGGAATTTTCTCTAATGACAAAGACCATGATACCAATCTTACAGTTTGTGCCTGACCACTTATATTAATAAGAACTCAAGCCTTCATGAAGCAGACATTAAACTTTCTATAAGTTATCTGAGATTCCTTCAGTTTAAATAAAGTGATGTATATATGTATTAGTTTTAATCTGTGCCCTAGAGATAACTAGTTAACTTAAAGACTCCTAATGAAGACTACACACCACAGGGATGGTTAACTACTCCTAGGAAATTTCTTATCAGAGTTCTAGGAGTTCCCATTGTGGCTCAGCAATAACAAATCCAACTAGTATCCATGAGGACTCAGGTGCGACTCCTGGCCTTGCTCAGTGGGTTAAGGATCCCACGTTGCTGTGGCTGTAGCATAATCCTACCGCTGCAGCTCCGATTTGACCCCTAGAGCCCTAGCCTGGGACCTTCCATATGCCACGGGTGCAGCCCTAAAAAGACCAAAAAAAAAGGAATTCTGCACTGCAAAATTATGGTCATAATTAATTCACTGTTCTTAAGTCTTAATCTCTGCTCACTGTCAGATGGTATAATGGTATGATATTTAGCCCAAAGAAAGTTAACAGATTTTTCTATGATGAAATAAGTATCATATAAAATAATATAGGCTGATCACTCTGCTCTTGTTTGAAGGAGGTATTAAAATCTTGGTTTAGCTCCGATGTTCAAACTCGTGCCCCACACCTAGGGCTATGTCCTCTCTTCTGGCTTGCAGACTAACATAATTCTGCTACTGAAATGTCACATTTGCCCCATGGGACTCTTTTTTTTTTTTAAATTCATTGCAAAAGTGCTCAAAAGAACAAAGAAATTTCATCAAGTTTTGCAGGCTGAAGTCCTGACTTGTGTGTGCTTGCTAATGCATGGCAGAATTTGGCCTGTGACTTGCTTTCATCATAACATACCTAATGATAGTAAGGTGCTAGAGGGTACAGCTGTCTACTCCCAAAAATCCAGTATTTTTTTCCAGCTTTATTGAGGTATAATTGACATAACATTGTGTAAGCTTAAGATGTACAATGTGATGATTTGATATATGTATATATATATAATATATATATATTATATATATATGTAGCCAGATGATTTCTATAATAAGAGAAACACAGTAATTCTGAAGGACAAAATCAGTTTAGATAAGGTCACAACCACAGGTTATTCTGTTTTTATTTTTGTGTTAATATTTTAGAATATTAATTTGCAAAGAGCATATCAAATTTTAAGTGAATCAAAACATGTATATTAGCTGATGAAGACATTACCCATTCTGGTTTTATAACTCCCTTGGGAAATATTCTTTATATTTAGCTGACATTGACTTCTGTAAAACTTCCATGCATTTGTCATGCTTTCTTACCTCTGGGCCACACACGTAAGCCTAATCCCTCCAAAGCAGGGCTGGATTTTTAAAAACAAACTTAAAATATGACTGAATATTTCTATTCTGATTGAGACCTCATTTACCATAACAGTATAAAATTCAGTCTCAGTCTGTTTGAGAGTTTACCTTTTCCAAATCATGTGAAAACCCCAAGTCTCACAAAAGAGAGCCCATTCAGGGAGTCTTTTCTGTTCCTCAGGCCATATTTGTTTCTTCTGAGTTACTCATCATTTAAGATCCCTTGGTGAAGGTTGCACTTTGTCCTCGTCCCTAACCCTACAGCTTAAGGCAGGATGTTTCCAGTTGCACCAGACTATTCTACTCTGACATTCTGCCACTTTCCCGGAAAGCAGAATCCTAGGAATCCATGATTTTGATAAAATTACAAATCTCAGCCCTCTCTCACCATGAGGGAAACGGCCTAACTCCTGGAATTTCTGCCTCCCCCATCTCCAAGAACTAGCCCTTTATAGACAAGCTCACATATACCCATTACCTTTATCATTCCTTCCCCCACGAGTACCCACCACCATCTTCCCAGATGCAATTACTGTTGTGATTATTTTTAAAACCATAGATTAATTTTGCCGGCTCATATATTTTATAAACAGAATGATATAATATATACTCTTTTTGTGTAAGGTTTCTTTCACTCAGGAACATGATCTTATGTTGTTTGTATCAGAATTCTTTCTTTTGTGAAGTTCCTGTGTGGCACAGGTTAAGGATCTGGCATTGCTGCAATTGTGGCAGAACTTCCAAAAGAAGTTCTGATCTGAGTGCGGCCAAAAAAAAAAAGAAATCCATTCCTTTTTATATTTCTATAGTAGTATTCTGTTATTTGAATATACCATTGTTTTAGACATTCTATTTATGAGCATTTGGTTTGTCCCCAGTTTTCAACTACTATGAAAAGTGTGTTTGTGAACACATCTTAAAACTTTTTCTTAATCAGATATATTGGAGTAGAATTGCTGGGTGGTAAGGTTCAGTTTTATAAAAAGCTTCCAGCCTTCTATTGAAAGTGACTGTACCATTTTTCATCATCACTGAAAATAGTTCTTCCACATTGTCATCAATATTTGGTATTGTCAGTCTTTTTATAACATACTGTTGACTCTGTAGTTATATATTACTACGATTTAAAGTCTATTTTGTCTATACTTACATGTCTTTTAGTATTATTAACTTCAGCTGTAAGTCACAGTGAAACTGTCACTTGTATGTTCAAGTTTCAAATCTTAAGAAGCATCCCAGTGGGAAAAAGATGAATATATAGCCCTATTCCTGAGTCACAAGCGGGGAGCAGGTCCTGAATGTAGAAGGGAAGGGAAGCCAGCCTGAAGGCTTCTGGCTTCTGGTGCATCCCAGCCTTGGCTTCCTCCCGCCCACCATGAGATTGCACTGTGCCCATCCTTATGGACAGTCCAGGCCAGGCATCTGCGCTTTGTTCTTGTCCACATACACAGCTTCCCCTTTGGTCTAGGAAAGCACATACCAGTGCAGTAATCTTGAAGTGGTCTGAGTGAGGGACACTGGGCAGGGAGTTCTGGGACTACAGGTACCTGGAGGGTGGGCCAGGAGGGAAGAATGTGTTTATATGACAAATCCTTTGACCTCTACCCAAATCCTTGCTCTTTGGGAGAAGTGGGGCCAGAGGCAGAGATTCTTCCTACATTTGAGTATGGTAGTGGGAGAACATCCATTTAATCTGTTACTAAAGTTTCATTTTACTACTTGCCTGAGTGATACCAATTTCCACCAAAGTTGCTGCATTGGTAGATCCTAAAGGGATCTCTCATTTCTTCAGCCACTTCAGCCTTTCCCCAGTATATAGCTGAGATGAGTGTAATGTTTGTACAAGGAAATCAAGGAGTAACAACAAAACTACCCAACAAACCCAGAAAATGCAAAAACATATATACAGTTGTTTACCTACCTCAGAGAACTTTTTGTGGCTATTATCTATAAATATATTAGTGATATAAACAAAATATAAATAACCAGAGAAAAAGAATTCACAATCTCCTACCCCACACACACATAGACACAGACACACCCCTGGACGTCTGGATCATTCAGAAATGCTTTAAAAGACATCAGTCATAGTTCATTGAACACTGTCTATATATGGTAGTCACTGCTCTAAGGACTTTACATGCACTATTTAATCCTTACCATTTTTATTATCATCTTTATTTTATGTATGTGGAAACTGAGGCATAGTGAGCTTAAGGTGAAAAGATTGCTCAACTTGCTAGGAAGTGGCAAAGGCAACATTCAAAGCCAGACAGTCTGGCTGCTGAATCCGCAGCCTGGCGAGGAGGCTATGCTGCGTAGGTCTATGTGTTAGGCATTTTATGAGGTGTTTTATATAGATTAGCTAATTCAAACTGTGACATAGGTATAATTATCTCTGCTTGACAGATGAGAAAACAGAGGCTAACTAATTTGCCAAAATTATAAAACTAATAAATGGCTGAGCTGGATTTTACTAACTTGCCAAAATTGTGTAACTAATAAGTGACTGAGCTCAGTTTCAAACTTGATTAAATTATATTCGAGCCATTTAGCTTATGAAGGCAACATGTATATTTTTAAGAATGTTTTAAAATTTTTTTTGTGTGTTTTCATTTTCAGTTTACATATGAAAGAGTAAAATTCAAGTATCTGTGCATTTCTTTTACATGGAACACCTCATCCTTTAACAATGTGTGATAAACGAGGCATTACTGTACCTTCCTACACACAGGGAAGATTTGATTTGATTTCCAGTCCCTCAGTCTAAACCAAACCTAGGGTTTTGAAAGTAGTCTTATAATTGGCATTAACTGCATTTGATTTTTCTCTGGGAGGAAAAGTTCTTCTTAGACATAGAAAACAATACATCCATTAAATATCAATCCTGTTATTTCATTTCTGTATACATCTATGGATAAGATGCAGTGATTTTATATTTCCCTGTTAATGCAATAAAATCTGCAGAAAATTAAAGAAAAAATATCTACACCAAATCATTTAATATGCATTCCTTGATGCATTCCATAGCTTGGAGCACATACAGGAAAGTATGGAAAAAGTGACTGCCTGAGAGCTCTCCTACTTAGAAAGATTTAATTTTCCTTATGAGCCCTTGGTGTGAGCATAGGTGCCGCATTTATTGTACATCTGTCACACGTTTTCAAGTTGCCACTGAATTCAGCATGACTATTTTGGTTAAATTATGCTTCTCAGGCTTCACAGTATACTTCATTTTTTCACAGATCTTAAAAATACTAGAAGGTTCAAGGAGGGAATGCCTTCACAAATGAGGAGTCTACAGTAGCGTTCTAGGGCTGGTGATTGGGAAAAGAAAAGTAAACACAACTACATTAAACCTGATGTCTTCTTTAAAATAAATACCTCTGTGGAATATCACTTCTGATGGAAATGCTGTATCAGTATGGATCTAGGTTGACTAGGCCTGGTGAGGTGGTTGTGTGTGAATATTAGTGGGTCTGCTTTATTTCCCCTAAACCCTCCACACAACCATGCTATAAAATATCAATGTGTGTTATTGCAACATTTATCTGTATGGTTTGTTTAGCTTTGGAACTTGACTTTCCAAGAATGCTTCAGCAATGAATGAGAGGCCCATGGTGAGAATGGACCCCACACAGCTGCTGGCACTAGGGTGCCTGGGCACAGCCCATACCGAGCTGGAAGTTGCTCCCACATATTTGGCAGTCTTGCTGAACATGAAGCCTCTGGCAACCTGGCCACCCCAGACCCGTTCTTAAAAGATAGGGTCTCCTTGGGAGGGTGGTAGCCAACATTGCCATTGCCAGAGGCAAGACTTAGAAATGAGTTTTCAGAACAAAGGGCGATGAGAAGGAAAAAAAAAAAAAGGTTGTGGCTTCTTTGCCAGAACCAACAGTGGATGGAGGAATCCTTTAACTTACTGGTTTGGAAGAAAGGGCCTTTGAGGTGAAGAATATTTTTCTTTGGTTCACTGTTTGAGCTCTGCCCTGCTTTGATTTGTGTTTATATTTCACTTTGGCTTTTTTATTGTTGTTCGCAACTATTTTTTTTTTTTTTAAGAAACAAAACCAATAGGAAATAAAAAGCAATGATTACCCTCTAGACTATAATAAAGAATTGTGTAGAAAGTACTTTTTAATTAAGTTTAAAAAAGTAATGGGAAGGTGGAATACACCATCTTAAGGATATGGTGTGTGCTAAAGAACATGCTAGATATTTAATACATATTATCCATTTGGTGCTCATAATAACACTGATAAAGTATTTATTTTCAGCTCTGTTTTGCCGATGGAATTAAGGTGCAAAGAGGTAAAGTGATATGTCTACAGTCATGCAGCCACAAATGTGATTTGACCTTTGTCCAATAGAGAAATTTATTCTCTATCATCACACAGGAAAGCAAGTTGTGTGAATTTTTCCTCATTATTGTCATGTCAAATAAGATTTAAATATTTCCCAGAAATTTCTATTGCCACTGCTATAATCTGTCTTTAACAGTATTTCAGTAGAGATATATTTCCAACCTACTTGGTTACATGACTAGAATTAAACATTATTACACAGATTCAAAAAAGAATTAAATTAGGAGACTAGAGATTGTTGAGTCTTGCAGTGTCTACAACTGTCACTAGCTAGAAGGTGCTATTTAAATTTTTTTTTTGTCTTTGTCCTTTTAGGGCCAAACTCACGGTGTATGGAGATTCCCAGGCTAGGGGTCTAATCCAGAGCTGTTGCCGCTGGCATACACCAAAGCCACAGCAGTGCCAGATCTGAGCCACAGCTGTGACCTACACCACAGCTCACAGCAACACTGGATCCTTAATCACTGAGCAAGGCCAGGGATCAAACCTACAATCTCATGGTCTCTAGTCAGATTCGTTTCCACTGCACCATGACGGGAACTCTGCTATTTAAATTTAAACTAATAAAAGTTATATGAAAGAGAAAAATGTATTCCTCTGTAAAACTAGCCACATTTCAAGTTTAATAGCTCCATATGGCTAGTGGCTACTGTATGGGACAGTGCAAATTATGGAGTATTTCCATCATTGTAGAAAGTTCTATTGAGTATTAGTTCTCTATTCCTCACCACTTTAGGTACGTTTCAGATAAAGAAGCAGAACTCCAAGTGTTAATTTGCGTAAGAAATAATTTGTGTGTTTTCTCATCCAGTCTTCTTAACATGAAGAAAAAACAATTGTAGGAAGAAATGCAGGAAATTTATTTGTTTGTGATATGCCAGAGTTAGGGGAAAAGATACTTTTTATTTCAAGATTGGTTTTTTTTTGGTAAATTATAGGTTTGATGGCCAAGGTAGAACTCATCTGCCCCAAATCATATATCTTATGAAACTGTTTTACAGGCTTAAGAGGACCAAAAAAATCCCTCCAAAACAAAAAACTGCTATGAAACTTTAAAAAGAATTTTTTTCCTAAATGCAAATATCTGTAAGAATTTATCTCTTATTTTTAACTGATGGTCGTTTAATAAGAAATGTTTTTCACGTACCCATTTTGTGATAAAGTAATCTGTTCATTTATACCTAATGAAATTTAAAATAAAAATTACCAGTGTATTTTGTGAAAAGAAAAATAATTTCCAAAATATTTTAAACTTTATTTCTGACAATGTTTGGAGGACATAATTTCTTCACTGATTCTTTCACATATTTAATCTTATATAGTTTATACACCTGAATCTACATGTTTTCATTTGGGCCTAAAAATTCATGTAAACAATTGCAAATACATAGCAGAACAAATGAGACTCAAAAACCCAAAAGGTTTTTCCCTATATGTATTTAACGTTAACACGTGGAATCACTTTCCTTATAGTGGTTACAGCTGACTTTAAATAGTACTCCACTGAGTCTTTGCCTTAATACTTATACTTCTGTGTTGTAAATCATATTCATTTATTAAGACAAATTCAAAGTGTGTTAGTTATGCATTTTTCTCACAGTATTCTCCTGTTGTAGGAAAACAGCTAGCTAAATTCTGATCCACAGGAGGGGAAATGAAGCACAACGCTGTGATTGTCTGAGAGCTTATTAGTATACCAAAACAAGCAGCAACTTAGGTGTCAGGTAACCTGGATCCAGTGGCTCACAGATGATCAGAAAGTATGTCTCTTAATTTTCACACATATAAAATCAGTGTTATAAAGGACCCTAACAGATGTGATATATGCGGGTGCATTTATCATTTAGGATATACACCAGAGTGAATTTTCTCTGCTAGGTTCTGTGAAGTAGATAGAATATGGGATGAAATCCTGACATGATTATAACCCTTGAAGATATAGAATCTTTCACCTTAACCATCCGGCCCATCCATCTCCTCCATTAGGGGGATCTCTTGAAAGAGGTTAAACAAACATGAATTTAAACCACCACCCTTCAGTTCTGAAGTTTCAGATTTTTTAAAGTTAATTTCCCATATTGCTTCTGTATCATCAAAGTTCATATTTCTTTTGTTTTAGTTTCTTTTAGCTTTCTTTCCTATTAGGATTTTTTTGTAAATTGATCAGCAATTCTTGGCAGTCATCTCACGTTAGAGAAGTACTGTGAAAAGTGGAACCAAAAGGCAGAGTCTGTGTGTTGGTAGGTTATTGTATGGTCAGGCCACCCAAGCTGTGTTGCCAAAACTCAGCTTCTGTCTACCAGTGCCAGATACAAATGCAGAGTAAGAGTTTTGGTGAAGGATAAAAAGATAGTTTTATTGCTTTGTCAGGCAAAGGGGGCCATGGCAGGCTAATGCCTTAAAGACTGTGCCCTCTTTGGGAGAGATTAGGAGGTGGTTTTATAGTTTGGGGTGTGGAAAATAGGGCCATAGATAAGGATCAAGTTTGCACTGTTTCTCAAAGCTGTTATTAAGTGTCTCCAGGACTGGTTCTGATGAATGCTTCATCAAGTAGCTTTTCCATTTGTTGGGGGTTTCAGTTCTTAGAAAGGCTCAAATATATTGTGATGTATATTCCTTGAGGAGGAACCAGGACCCTGCCCCAAGGCTGCACTATTGTCTTTTGACTGTTCCTCCCTGGTCTCTGCATCCCCTCCCTTCCCTGATTAGCAACTTCCCTTTGGAACTCAGGGAAGGACATGGAGGTTGAAGTTTATTCCCTAAAAACAAGAAATGGGGAGAACACAGAAAGGCTTGTGTGCTCAGGAGCCCTATAGGGCCCTGATCGGTTACAGATGTGTGGTCTCTTGTTCTCCTGTGCTTGCACTGCTTGACCAGTGCCTGCTTCACTTATACCTTCCTCATAGGATTGACCTACCTACCTACTTAACCCTGCCCCAGCTAATAACTCTTCTAACTTTAGATCAGAAAATCTTCACCTGTTAGCTTATTAAGGGGGTCAGGAGGGGTGTGCCCTTCTGCTGGTTTCCCTGGTAACTGATGAGCCAACCTGATAACAATTCCTATAAATGGTAACCTCCTCCTACCCTTGAGTCAAAGACTGCCGCTTTGACCTGCCTGCCCATCTGACCTCCCGCCCGCTGTCAGGCACACATGGTCCTTGCTTCAGACATGTAAGTA
The DNA here is from genome assembly GCA_004024745.2 of Catagonus wagneri. Lineage (NCBI taxonomy): Eukaryota > Metazoa > Chordata > Mammalia > Artiodactyla > Tayassuidae > Catagonus > Catagonus wagneri. Next base: position 18,201,515 of record PVHT020000173.1, on the reverse strand, counting down.
AGATCTCCATCCATTAAACCATTGATGTGTATCTTGCCGACTCTAGGCTCCTTCTTCAGTCTTGAAGCTAGATAGGTATAGGACTTTCAGGCCTGCGGGGTGCAGCTCAACAATTGGTAGAGCCAGCCAGAAGCCTGGGAAACTGCTGGGGTGTTGGGAAAGGAGAAACGGGATAGAAAGTTATGGGGGCCATCTGCTTGGCATGTGGGTCCTGAAAGTTACGGGGGTAATTGAAGGTGGCTATCTACTAATGTGGGGCTGGAAAATTGTGAGGCCATCCACCAATGTGGGGCTGGAAAATTGTGAGGCTGTCCACTGGTATGTGGGGCCCTATGGTGGCTGTTCTTGATGAGTGGGGGCCACCAATAGAGTACAGAGGACCCCAAAATACCCCAAGAGCTGTGGTAGAGATAATGGCCACCGGTAACAATGGGGAAAAAGAGACTTCAAAGTGAAGTAGTGGCCATGGCTGTGGGCTGGCCATTGCTTTTTATAATAAAGTCCACAGCAGCTGAGCTAACAGCTGAGGTGAAGGTTAACCTGAATGCTGGTTCGTGCTCCTCTGAAAGTGAGGCATGTGAAAATGACTGAATGATATTATTGTCTATTACTGTTACTTGTTAAACTGAGTTGGCTATTTAAAAACAGGAAAAAAAGGTCCCTGCAAATGGCCAAGATGAGAATTTTTTGATATTCTAAAACTGGTTTTTGCATATGCCTAGAGAAAGCTAACTTTAGAAGGAATTGATACTTCTTTTCTTGTGCTTTGTGCTGTAAGTGATGTAGTTGGGTTCTCAGGAATTTTAATCACTGATGGTGAAGAAATACAGATCTATTTATTTTTAGTTTTTATTGACGTATAGTTGATTTACAGTGTGGTATTATTTTCTGTGTATAGTATGTGCGTATGTATATATAATGTATACTCACACATATATATATTCTATTTGATAGTATTTTTCATTATGGTTTATTATAAGATATGGTTCCCTATGCTATACAGTAGAACCTTGTTATTTATTTTATATGTAGTAATTTGTATCTGCTAATTCTAAATGCCTAATTTATCCCTCCCCAACTCCCTTTCCCTTTTGGTAATCACAAGTTATTTTGTAATTAAGTTCATTTGCATAATATTTTATATTCCACGTATAAATGATAACATATATTTACCTTTCCCTGTTTGATTGACTTCATTTAGTATGATAATCTCTAGGTCCATCAATGTTGTAGCAAGTGGCATTATTTCATTCTTTTTGTCAGTTGGTTGCTTCTGTGTTTTGACTATTGTAAATAGTGCTGCTATGAACACAGTGTATGTATCTTTTCAAGTAAAAGTTGGAAAAATACCCAGGAGTGGAATTGCTGGATCATATAGCAACTCTTAGTTTTTTTTTTTTTTTTGTCTTTTTGCCTTTATGTAGAGCTGCACCCGCGGCATATGGAGGTTCCCAGGCCAGGGGTCTAACAGGAGCTGTAGCCGCCGGCCTTCGCCACAGCCACAGCAACGCGGGATCCGAGCCGCGTCTGCAACCTACACCACAGCTCACGGCAACGCCGGATCCTTAACCCACTGAGCAATGCCAGGGATTGAACCCACAACCTCATGGTTCCTAGTCGGACTCATTAATCACTGAGCCACGAAGGGAACTCCCAGCAACTCTTAGTTTTTTAAGAAACCTTCGTATTGTTTTCCATAGTGTCTACACCGCTTTACATTCCCACTAACAGTGTTCGCTTTTCTCTACACTCTCTCCAATATTTATTATTTGTAGATTTTTTAATAATTGCCATAAAAGAGTCCTTTTAAAACTCTTAACAGGAGAACTATAAGATCTCTGTTTCTGTACAGATATGTGTACATCTATGCCTACCTCATAAATGTGATGTATCTCTGTCTTGAAATGGTCTCGCCAAGATCATCAGTCATAGAAGCAACAAATGACTTCAAGCTACACTCATTAGTGGAGAAAGAACTTCTGATGCTATTCAAGACTGGCATGTTACCTTTTGTTCAAAGCCCTATACTTCAGGCAATACTCTTTTTCATATTTGGAGTGCAGTGTTTCATTTCCTTCTCTTATTTATCTCTTCATTTAACATGCCTTTTATTAAATGATGAAGCAAGAGATAGGAATTATTTGTTCAAGCAACTGGAATAGCACCATAAAAGGAAGAAGATGGAAAGGATGAGGTAGTTTTGGGTGCCTACTAGTACCAAGTTTTGCTGAATTCTAAGAAACTGGTTGAATAATAATCATAACGGTTAATAATCATAACGGTTAATTATATGTATCAACTTGACTGGGCCAGCATGCTCAGATATTTGGTCAAAAATTACTCTGGATGGGATTTTCATTTAAATCAGTTGATTTTGAGTGAAGTAGATTGTCCTCTGTAAGCCAAGTAAGCCTCATACAATCACTTGAAAGCCGCAATTAAACTAATGACTAACCTTGCCCAGCAGGAGGGAATTTCACAGCAGACTGCATTTGGTCTTCATGTGCAGCATCTGCTTTCTCCTTGGTCTTCAGACTGATGGTCTCTTGCATTTAACTGTATAATAAGCTCATCCCTGGATGACCAGCCTTCTGGCCCACCACGCAGATATTGGCCTTGGCAGACTGAACAGCTGCATAAGCCATTTCATTAAAATAAATCTCCGCTTACATAATGTACAGCCTATAAGTTCAGTTTCTCTAGAGAACCTTGACTAATTCAGTAAGGGAAGAAAAGTGAAAGAGGAAAATTTACTTTAAGAAGCCATTAGCAATTTTTAAGTATAGGAAAGTTAAGTTTAGATAAGAGTCATGTTTATGGAGATTTAGTCATGTGGTGAAATGTAAATTTCACTGAGGTGCAAAACACATGGTAGAAAAATACATTAAAAGGGAAATGTAATAGATGTTAATAAGAAGTCAAGAACAGGAGTGACATTCTGATAAAGAGGGATGGAGCAGATGTGGGAAAACAGGTGGTGAAGCTTGCAGATACAGGAGGCTGACTGATCTGAATTTGAAACTCCAGTTCTTTTCTATTTGTATGAGCTTAAATAAGTTCCACAAGAACTTTCCTTAGATGTAAAATGGACATAGTTGTAGTACTTACTTCAGAGAGTGATGAGAATATTAGAATAAATGAAAAATTACTCCTGTAATGTGTAACACAGTTTCTGAACTGTACAGTTTTTTATACGGTAATCACTCAACAAATGTTAGCTCTTTATACCCCCTCCCCCACACACATGATAGCAAGTATATGGAGAATTAGCTATGTAAGAACTAGTATACACACACACATGCTGGCTCTCTATGTGCTGGTTATCATATATGTATATATGTATGTATTTATAGAAAGTGTATAAAGTACATGACACAATAGCAATATTTTAGATGTTAAAGGGAGGGAAGGGGAATTCAAGCTTAGGTGATATAGGAAAAATGGCACTAGTAATGGTAATAGCAAAATGAAAAGCAATAACTCTTTTTGGGTGGGAGACAAGGAAGGATGATGAACTTGGAATGTGTTAGATTCGACTGACTAAATGAGAGCCAAGGAAGAAAATTTAAACAGAAGTGAAAGTTTGATAATGCATAATAAAGCAATTGGGGAGAAAAGCAATATCTTAATTCTAAAATAACTGGAGTGAAACTGTCAATATTTTAATAAAAAAGTGTATTTCTATTAAAACAATATTAAAGGCAAAATTTTAATAAAATGGGAAAATACTATATTATAGTCATTGCTTCTAGAACATATATTTCTTAAAATATAGTCAATTCTGTGCTATAAAGTTATAATTCATTAGTTATATTTTGATCTCTCTAATGCTTCAGATGAACCACTGCTTTTTAAAAGTGGGCATATGTATCAGATGCCAAGTACTATTAATTGGAATGGTATTAATTTATTAACATAGAACTATCAAAATGAAAAATCATGATCAGACACACATTTGTATGGCTAAATAGTACTGATCCCACATTATATGCCAAGTTCTGGGATGTATTTACTCCTGTTGGAGTTTCTCCCCTAATCTATAGATGAGGTTCTATTCCTTGGACAATATATAGCTAGTAATAAGTAAGTTTTATCTGAACCCAAATTTGTGTGATTTTACTGCACTTAGATGTGTGTACTGTTTACCAGAAAAGATTTTTTTTTTTACCTAATGGTTATCAAAATTAAACATTTTTATTGGTCAGAAATGCCTCAAAAGCATTCTGTGGCAGAAGATTTTCTATTCTTTTGGGATTCTGTTCAATCACAGAGGAAGTCGTAATAAAAGTTCTCATGGTAAGACACTTATTTTACTTCAGCTACTGTCTCCTCCCACCGTCTATAAAAAGTTTATGTACCACAGACCATAAAGAGTACAACTGAAGACAGAGACTCACAGGATAGGGCTGAGGTAATCTGCTCTGAAAACACTCTTCCTATACATCATTTGTAGAAAAGCAACAATAAGACTTCTCAGACATCTGTTTTTGAGGTTACAAAAACTGAAAACATCTACAGACTTCAAATAGCTTTGAAAACTTTAACACAATCTGCCACTTTGGAAACTATCAGTCAAAATACATTATCCTAAAGCAACCTGTTCTTTCATATTTTGTTTGTGAAATTATCCATTAGTCTAGCAATGAGTCTATATACTATATCTGGGGATACTTTTAGAATTAAAATAACGTTTTAAATTGAAGTATACTGAATATTTATCTTTCCTTCACATTTTCAAGCTTTGACAAAGACCAGGGCAAAAGCCTATGAAGACTGTCTAGAATTCTGTGGTAGAATGGAATGGGCTGATTGAGGAGCTGAAGTTACTGGCTGCTCCATGGCTGGGCCACAAATTGATTAATGGTCAGTGCAGGCAAGTGACTACTTAGGAGAAGCACAATAACAGGTGACTGTATAAGATGACCAGAAAGTGACCCCCAGTGAGAACCTTCTTTTTTCCTACTTGATAGATAAACACTCATAGGTCAATCCATTTTTTTCCCCTATAGGAGAAATAATAAAAATTTTTCCTAAATTTTTGAAAAGCCATTCTGCACCGTAAAAATACAAAAAAATTATAAAACAAAAGCATGTACTTTTGAAAATACTCATTAAGTAAAACCAAACAGAGGATAGATAAAAACCACTTTGTAAGTGTCCCTTATGGTGGATCATCCTATGTAATGTAGCTTTGGGAACCTCCTTAAAAGGCAAATCCAAAGACTTTAGAAGAGGTTTTTTTTTTTTTTTTTCCTTTTTAGGGCCACACCTGTGGAATATGGAGTTTCCCAGTTTAGGGGTTGAATTGGAGCTACAACCGCTGGCCTACACCACAGCCTCAGCAACTCAGAATACAAGCTGCATCTGTGACCTACACCACAGCTCACAGCAACGCCGGACCCTTAACCCACTGAGGGAGGCCAGGGATTGAACCGACAACCTCATGGTTACTAGTTGGATTCGTTTTTGCTGTGCCACAACGCGAACTCCAGAGGTGTTTGTTCTTTTAGTAAGTGTTCTTTTGGGAAACGTTTCTTTTTGCACCAGGGTGGAAATTATATTCATCTTAAAATTGTTATTCATTAAACTCTGAAAGCCTTTAAAAAAGTAAATGCTGGAGACAGGATTGCCCCTAATATTTGCAGGGCCTGAAGCCTGCATACTGCCTGTCTGAACATTTCAAAGTTAAAAATCATGCTATAGTCATGGTCCTGCCTAGTTCTCACCAGGACCCTTAAAGCCTGCTCCCGCGCTTACCCTGCCGCTAAGGTCCAAGGAGTATTGCTCTCCCCTTGCTGCATGTATTCCTGTAAACCCACGTAATCACTTGAATCTACTGATCAGGGCAAGGCAGAGATTCGTCCAGCACCCAGGGTGCCAGGGTTATCACCAGAATAGGTCTGACCTGGTCAAGTTATCCAGGGATCCAGGATGGGCAAGGTCTCCTCCCATTCTCCTTATCTTTCCAGCTCAGGATTTCCAGGCAGTGCTAGTCACTTCCCAAAGCTACATTGCTCCAGGAGCGGGAGGGATGGAATTTGGTTGCTGGGAGAATCCAGTCTGACTAAACACCTACTTGGATTGATTTGAGTCAGCTGGCTTAAACAGAAGCAGCTCCTTTCTCTGACTTCCATGGCAAGAACTGTGATTTTCTCCATTCCCCTGCCTCACCTTAAAGACACACACTGGTTTCTCTTAGTTTTGTGTCTGTGTGAGGAGAGACAGGGAGGAGGGGGGTGCTGGGAGTGGAGGGGTGTTCCAAACATTCCTCCCAAATAATTCTGTTTGTCCAGTCGGTTACTAAACTTTCTAAAACCTGCCTTAAAAGGTCCAAAAATTTTTTTAAAGTCTTTGTATTTTGGTGTTTGAGAAATGCGTTGGTTCCCCTATAACTTGGAACCCAGCCTTTGAGCTTTGAAGGCAGGATTTACTGGGAAGAGATTTATTTTGTTCATACACTTTAATGTCATCTTCATTGCTTTTCGCTAGTATCTTATAATTCAGCCAACGTCTCCAAAAGATACTTCTAGTTGTCCTAATTGTCTATTCATTACAGTTAGAGTATTTCTTAGGGTATTAAGACTTTCAAATCTTGAAAGGTAGAGTCCCTTCTATCATTACATTCTTTTGCCTGGATTGAGTTTTAGTAAGGACAAATTCATCCACTCAAAACCCTTCTTCCAGCAGAGATGCACCCGTGTGCACCCCATGTCTTTCTTGGGGCGTGGTCAGTCAAGGGGCCTTGTCTGGGATGTGGCCCCCAGGTCCTGGGAATGTGATTTAGGATTGGACAGCCTGAATATCTCCCACCCTGGTAACAATGATTTGTACACCAGGCTAACCAGAGTCCAGAAATGCTGACAGAGGTATTGGGAAAGAGTGTGTTCTCTTTCTCAAGAACAAAGAGCATGTAGGATTGGGGCCATCTGTAGTCATCTTGCTGCCTCATGGAAAAAGCATCTGAAATTGAAGCCAAACAGAAGCAAGGAGAGATGACAGAGAAAGTTCTAAGGACAGTGTTTAAATCTCTGAATCCAGTTGTGCCCACCTGAAAGAAACAATAAATCCCTTGGTTGGGTTTAAGCTGGTTTCAATTGGATTTGTGTCACTTGGAAACCAAAAGTGAACTGAATAATAGAATTTAATTCTGAAGGTAATGGTTCCATCGAATCCCAGGCAAGTCTGCCCAGGTGACCCACAGGCACATCATTTTAAACACTAAATTTGTCTCCTTTTTTTCCCCCCTCTCCATGGCAAATCTGTGTTTTCTCCTGTTTTCCCTACCTCCGGTCAGAAAATCACTACTTTCCTTGAGGTTCTATTTCCCTAAGTACTGCCACACTTTCTCCTGAGTATTCTTGAATTCGTCTTCTCTGTTCTTCTACCATTGCTGTTTATTCCATAACTTAAGTATTTTTTGCTGAGCTGTTGAGATAACCTTTTTCTAACTGGCTCCCCATACCTCCAGTTTTGCCCACTTCCAAACCATATTTCATGTTATTGCCACAGTGAGAATTCTGACAGGTACTTTTAAAAATGTGACTCTTCCCCACTCCCCTACTACCCCACCTCAGTACATACACAGGGATACACACACATGCTCACACAGACACATACACGTACACAAACACATACACGTACACACACATACACATACACACACACATACACACACACACACACACCTACACACACACACACTCTCACACACTAGTGACTTTAATCGCTCATCATCACCTAAATGGTAAAATTCTAATTCCATAGCACAGGTTAATTAGCTTCAGCCTAAATGTTTCTAAACTGCTCTCCTGCCACTACCCCACAAATAATCTGTGGCCCACCCATAATAAATTACTCCAGCCCCTTGGGCACACTAATTTGTTTACATACATTGTTTCTCCTTTGCTTGGAATAGGTTTCCAATATTTGTTCCCAGTAGAAAATTGCTATGTGCTTTTCTAGATTCAATCAAGCTTGTGTCCTTCTAGCAACTTTAGTCTTTCAAGGTTCTCTATAACCTTGAAAGCCCAAATCCTTCTACTTCTTAGGCTCAACAGTTTATTTGTATCCATTATTTTTAAGTTCACTTAGAGAATTTGTGAGGTGTGTTTATAGGGAAATAGGAGATAGTGGAAATAGGTCTTAAAATTTGCTTTGAAGAGACCATGATCAGTATCTATTATTCCAGAAGCCAAGACAAATGCAAAATTTTAAATCTCTTGATCCTGTACTATTTGATTGGCTGAGCACATCCATGGGTTATACTTGTGGTCCCATAATATAAACCTTAAAAACACTGGTGTGTGCAGAAGGAATAGGGATACTGCATGTAGATTATGACCTTCCTACTTCAGTATAGCTTCTCTCCCTGGGGCCACCTTGTAACTCTGGCTCTCCACTCTAAATTTGAGATTTTCATCAGTTTTTGACTTTGGAGATTTCCTTAAGGTCACTGGCTTGGATTCCCACTGCACACTCTCCCTAATTCAGATTACTTTGTAGAGCAGGTCATTGGAACCCACCTCTTAGACATACTCCTCCCTCTTGGGCATATGGACTCTTCTTAATATTGACCAGAGCCTCCTTTTAAGTCTGGTTAGCAGGAAATTTGAATGTTGGCTTAGTCATGAGCATGATTTAAAGACCCAACAATAATCCATGAAACCCACCTAGATTTCTTTTGCAGTTACTTAGCAATCTTTTTGGTCTGGCCTATTTAGCCTCTAAATGGAAGGAAACAAAAGTTCCTGTTTATTTCTCTGCAAGTGCCTGCCTGCAACACTGATTCATTCACTTTGAACCACAGAGTAGTTGAAGCCAGCAATAGTGTGACTCATCCACTTGGAATAATTATTTCAGTCCCTCTCAGCAGACTGGCTTCTTGAGGCTCCAAGGCAACAGTGCCTGGGTAAAGTGGTTTATCGTTAACTCCTGGATCACGTGATGCCAAATGCAGGATTTCAGAGTCCTAGGTGTTCTGTGAAACCCTCAATGCCCAGGCAAGACATGTTGAATACATTCTGTGCATTCTGGTAAATACATCAAGGTAATAATTACTTCCACATTTCCCCGTTTAAATGCACATTTTTACTCAGGGCCACAGTTTGCCCTGACATACATGCAATGCATTTCAGATTTCTGTGTAATTTAAAGAAAAAGCGTTGCTGAGGTGAGCCAAATTTTTATATGAGTTCTTTGTGTAAGTTATTTCTGAGCTACAAAGGCTGTGGACCCATGCTTATATACAGTTTGATTCTTTGTAATGGCTTTCTGCCATCAATTGGAATACCTTTCTTACAGTGCCCTAGATCCCAATATGAATAAAGTTTACCTATTTTTTATTAATTTTTTAAAGAAAGACTTCTTATATATGTTCCTAAGAAGACTGCTTTACATTTTCAGTACTCTCAATCTGGATATGGCAGAAGAGGTGATATGTTGGGGAAGGGGTGGAAAATAGTGCATTGTAAAACCAATGGAAAGAATGGGATTGTTTTCTTGCTTTGGGAGCGAGGGAGAACATACCTGATGTTTTACTCTGTAGAAACAGTACAAAAGTAGTGTACCATGTCTCCATTAGAGCAAAAATAATAAAAACATTTCCTTTTTAAAAAGTAAAATTATAAGTATGTTATGAATAGAATTAGCTTGTGCTGTACTGATTTTCTTCCTTGTAAAATGCACTTTGAAATCTTTCTTACAGTTATCATTCAGATTACTATTTATACTATTCTCTATTCATATTAAGTATGTCATTTCAGAATGACATTATTCATTTCCATAAATTTTGGTTTTATTAATATTTTAGAATGACTTTAGTATTTCTTTGGTCATAGGTCTTTCTAACAAAATTGGTTTTCTTAGTTTCAGTTACTTCTTCTTATTGTATTTGATTCAAGAACATTTTTGATTTGATTTGGGGATTCTCTTTGTACATTGCCTTTACATTTTCCTAAAACAGCTGACAGTTTATGGATGTATTGGGGAGTCATTAGGTTTTACTGTGTTTCTTACTAATGTCCGTGCTTTCTATTAAAATACTTATTCAAAATAGCATGAAATTTTTTGTGTTTTTAGGAACATTAAACTTAAGTACATCCTGAAAATCAAATGTGTCTCTGTTCAGAGACAAAAAGAAAAGCAATTGAAAACTCAAGAGCAATGTTATATTTTATTGAAAAGAATTTTTTTTAAGCCAGATATCGTGGTGCCAGATACATTACTTTTATGGTTACCTCCTTGACATCTTGTCAAAAGGTAGAACTTGTATCTGGAATAGGCTGATGGGATAAAAATGTCATAGCTTTGATTTTACTGTCCATAACTATAGAAAACTGTTTTAAGTTTTAACTGATTAACCCTGTGAATGGTCATGTGTTCAGCATGACCCGTGGAGCTTTTGTGGAGAAATTATCCAGAATATTTAACTTTTAGGGTGTCCTTGGATTGTTTGAATTAGCTTTAAATTAAACATGAATTTTGAATATCTTAAAAGAGTTAAATTCCAACCTAGACTTAATTGGTCTGTTCTCCAAATAAGAAGTGCAGAGTTCAATTGCATCTTTTTATCTTTACTTGAAGCTTTTGGATGAGTATATCAAAAAACAGTAAATATATAGCATATTTTTCTTTAATCACATCTGTTTCTCTCGATTGTAATTCTTATATTCATATCTGAATCCCCAGTTAGGCAGAGGTTACCTCGAGAGTAAGAACAGTGTATTTTTATATTATCAATATTAGAAGTGATACAATTGGACCAATCTAAAGAACTCAAACGTCTCCTGTAAAATGTGCTAATGACACAAGGCAAAAGTACATATCATGACATAAGTGAAATACTATGCCTGGTATTCACCAGAGGCCAGTTGATTTTCCTTCTCTGAGTAGGTAGTGACCCATTCTCCACCACTTACTCAAAGGTACATCTTCCTTGGTAATTTGCCTTAGTTGATCCTCTAAACAACAATTTAAAGAAGGTTGTACCTAGAGAATAAGGAGAAAGAGCTACCAAGTGCTGATACTTGCTATGTGTCTCTAGGATAGACCATGGTGCCTCATTTGGGTTGATGCCTCCAATTGTTTCCAGTCTCATAGCTCTTATTTGAAAGATAGAATAGTCAGGTGATTAAAACCTCTGGCTCTGGAATTATATTGAAAGTATTCAAATACCTGGTTTCAGACATGATAGTCACATGTACTTGGGAAAATTATTTGTCCTCTCTCTGAGCCTTAATTTTTCCTGGAAAATTTGAATAAACTTTAACATATCATAGGAAAGTTGGGAAGATCAAATGAAATTGATTCAGGCAAAGTATTTATTTTAGACTCCAGCACATGGGAATATTTGTTGAATCATTCCCCCACGTGTTAGAGATGAAGACTGAGGTAGGGAGTGGTTACTGCACTGATGCATGGCATACTAAAACCGTTTGCTAACACTCTGACCACAGAAGCAGCTTGATCAAATTTTAATATAGATCCATCTTATCTCCCTATCTCTTAGTTCACTTGCTAGATCTAGTAAACTCAGAAGTGAAGCAGGTCATTTTGGGCTGCCCAAAGACCATGGCAAGCTAGAGAATGTGGTAACTGTCAAACAACTAGTGACTTCCCACACTGTTGGTTGGTAGTAGAGAGGTTAATGCCTGGACAGATGAGTGCTTGGCTTACAGAACCCCAAGTAAGATCCTATCTGTCAAGCTAGTTGCCTTTGATTACAATTAATAGCTGGGAAAATTGGAATGTGAGAAATATGTGTAGTTTATGCAAGTCACCCCCCCACACACAGAATTTCCAAGATAATAATATGTCTTAGAGTTCCCACTGTGTTGCAGTGGATCAGCAGCATCTTTGGAGTGCTGGGACACAGCTTCAGTCCGAGGCTTGGCACAGTGGGTTCAGGATCCAGCATTGCCACAGCTGCAACCTAGGTCGCGATTGCAGCTAACATCTGATCCTGGCCCAGAAACCCCATATACTGTGGGGCAGCCAAAAAAAAGGAAATGTAAGTCTTGCCTATGCTTTCTACAAAAGTAAAATGCAGTATCTGTAAACCCTTGCTCATAGCTTTAGAGAAATTACAAGGGAAAGATAACTTGATACATATATATTTACTGAGTTGTTTCCTTTAGGAAAGAATGCTTTTCATTTAGAGGGCTAAGGCCAGTGTAATTAAAAGTGACAATGTCAAAAATTACCCAGAATGTTTTCTCAAACAGTGACATGACAACTTATCAGACTTGTATCTAGATGAAATTTGAGAGCGAAAACAGTATCATATCCTTTGTTCAAAATGACAAGTCTATGCATAATCTGGCTTGTAATCTCTTGTTTCAGTCTTTGTTTCTTCATCACACTTTAAGTTCTTTAGATACAAGAGCCAAGCCTTAGTCTTTTGCTAAGAACAATTCATAGTAAATGGCACTGGTTTTAAAAGTTCTTCATCATGTGCCAAAATGTTGCTGCAGAGACATTCTCATCAACACACTCAGTGTTATAGCCCTCCAGTGTGGATGGTAGTGCTGAGTCACCCAGTCTATCACCTGATGCCTTTTTGATTAGCAGCAAACATTTGAAAGATAACTGGCTATAATGATGGTTAGCTACAGGATGAGCAGAATGCTACTTTTTTGTTGTTGTTTTTAAATAAGGATCTAAAGGGATAAATGTTACAACTCTGGTATGGTTAACACTGTACTCTACACAACAACTAAGCTGCATGCTGAAATGTATATTGTTTATTTGAACTAGGACCAAATTCATAGTGGCATACGATAATCATTTTAAACTTATTTGTGTTGAGAAAGCCAAACAGAATTTCTGTGTGATGTTTGTGCCTAAGAGGTTGGTGGACCAGAGCAGTGGTTTGGGAAAAAGAGACCTAATTTTTTATAGGCCTAACTGGGTTAATAATTTTCCTTTGTCTCTGTCTTCATATCTGAAAAATAAGGAATTGGGCTAGTTTGCTGTTTTCCAAATTTACCAAATCTTAAGCTCACCAAGTACCAGCTAATCCTAAACACTGCTATTCAGCAGAGAGAAAGCCTGTAAATCCATGATTTTATCAAACACTCCAAATAACTGATAAATGAAAAGTTGGGAAAGCACTGCACTAGGTCTTGTTTGATTTCACTGCCTCCACCCTCAAAAAGTCGACAATGTGGGAGGTGGTAGTCTCAAAATTTTTATGAACACATTCATTTACCAGTGGCTATGGTGAGAGCTATTGTAACAACAAAATCTAAGAAACAAGTTCCTTTAAGAACACATTATTTTGCCCTTATTATATAAATGGAAAAATATACATTCACTAGTACATACTAGTTCATTGAAACCAACTGATGGAACATAGTAGTCCTTAAAAGTTTGTGACATCAAGCTGAATGAAGCAAGTCTGTTAACAAAAGGGAAAGCAGTTTTATTTTCTGCTCTCAATCTTAAGTTACAGAATCCCTTTACAACATATCATTGTAAGATCTGGAGTGAAAATCATGGAAATTTTGTTTGATATGATCATAGTTGTGAAAATTAGAACCATGGACCCTATTAAAGAAATTAATAGTATAAAACAATACAATATTATAACACACACACACCTTCGCTAATGTTCAAACATCTATACACACAAACACACTCATGCCCCCACAAATATGAGCACATGTACCCCCTCTTTGGAACACATGCTGGGTCACACTCTCAGCTCTGGATTGAGTTTTTAGTTGATTAAACATATGAAACTGAAACTATCCAAATAAACTCTTTTGGCAGTTATTGAAAGTCTTTTGAAGCAAGCCAGAATGCCTCTATAGTCAATGTTTCCGTACTGAATCTGTCCCTGTCACAGTGATACTATGTTTATTTTTGATGTTGGAATGTAGATTTCTTCTTTCATTGCACCAGCTCTGTGAAGATAAAAATAAAAGGTAATAATGCAACATTCTGTGAATTTGAAGACCACCTCTGTGGTGAAAGTTTATGCCCTAATTCTTTTTGCTATCTACTTATAAAACTGGGCTGCTATTCTACTAATTTCAGACTTCTGTCACCTCAGAAAGAGAAAATATTTTTTCACCTCTATAAACCAGTAAGGCTTCTTAATACTTGGTGATTCCCTTGTTGCTTTCATATTTTCAGGGCTGTGTCATCTGTTTGACCTTGTCATCTTTGACAGGAACTGACTGGGAGAGACCCATGCGGGAAATGTTAAGGTGATTTTATAGATTTTCCCAAAAGTTTGTTTCTTTTTTCAGAGCGCTTTACTGCTACTCAGAAGCAAAATATTTTCATATACCAAATTTAAAAATTAAACTATAAGATATAACAAAATTAAATGGTTCCGAAAGTTAACTGATAACTTTTTTTGTCATTTTATTTTATTTTTTTTCAGGGCCGCACCTGCCGCATATAGAGGTTCCCAAGCTAGGGGCTGAATCAGAGCCATAGCTGCTGGCCTAAACCACAGCCGCTGGCCTAAACCACAGCCATGCCAGATCTGAGCCGAATCTGTGACCTACAACAGAGCTCACGGCTACGTGGGATCCTAAACCCACTGAGTGAGGCCAGGGATCAAACCTGCTCGATAGTTAGATTCATTTCCACTGAGCCACCCTGGGAACTCCAACTGATAACTTTTTACACCTCACATAAAACCACTCCCTTCCTCTAAAAGTCCCTTCTTTGATAAAGGCATCAACTAAAGGCTCTACCTCACATCCTTTCCTTCTCAACAAATCCAGTTGTTCTTCACATGTTAACTATTGTACCTCCAAAATATCTCTTAGTTCTCATCTCTTTGATTGCAGTATCTTAGAGAATGGACTGCCCTAAAAAGCTCTGGTGCTACATCCACCTCTTCATCCCTCCCTCTTCCAAAACCCTGGTAACCGTTGATCTTTTTACTGTCTCTGTAGGCATTTCTAGATTATCATATAATTGGCATCATATAGTGCATAGCTTTTTCAGATTGGCTCCTGTTACTTAGGAATATGCATTTAGAGTTCCTTCATCTCTTTTCATGGCTTGATACCTCATATCTTTTTATTATTGAATAATATTTTCATTGTCTAGATATAAGAGATCATAGATTTTTATTTCACCTTTGTAATCTTAGCACCTAGCTCAATGCATGACACACAATAAATTATCATTGAATGAGTAGATACATAAGTAGGTATGTGATAGATGAATAGTTAATGAACCATAGTTCATTATGATTTAAACTCATTATGAGTTTAAATGATTTACTGAATATAAAGTGAAAACATGAAATCTTAAAAATGACCAAAGTGACTGTTTTCTTGTCACTGAAGATACTCAGTGGCTATTATTCAGGGCTTCTGGGTTAGTTCTGGCTTCTGCCTTGATTGATGTGAATTGTGTAGAATCCAAAAGCCAAAGGACTAAATAAACATGAACTGATCATGAAAAGTACAGTGAAACATATCCTGTCACAGAGGGGAAAAGAGCCTTAAAACTCTGAAAGGTATATAATTCATATTCATAGATTTAATACACTTTAAATTTTATGATTGGTAACTTTAGGTATGTTTTAAATGTTTTTAAAATAAATCAATGTAACATTTAAGAATCTCCTGTAGAGCCAGATTTCAGGCTATAACCACTGCTATTCTCCATGGCTGAATGGCTAGGATCAGAGTTACCATTTTTTTATTTCCCCCTCCTCTTTTTATTTTTTTTTAAGAGAAGAGTATCTTTGAGTAGCATTCAATATTTATGAATGAAATAACATGAATTACAGATTTTAATTCAAAATTATTTTGAGAAATCTTGGAGGGAGAGGCACATATGAAAGAAAATCAGTCCTGAGGTGGTAGTTGTTGAAGGTGAGAGATATAGACGTGAAGATTTCATTTTATTCTCTCTAAATTTATACATGTTTGAATTACTCATTTTATACTCCTTGTAAATATAATTTCAACATACTTTAAGGTAACTATATCATAAATGTGAATTGAACATTTTAATCTCATCTCAATATTTAATTTTTATATCACTAAAATATTCTAAAAGACCAAAACTATTAAATAAGCAACTTAAGGATCTGAGTGCAAAAAAACAATGTGTATATACATATGTGTGTCTGGATGTGTATGGAATTCTATAATGTATTCTTAGAAAAAAAATAGATATTCCAAAATAGTGACACTTTTCTGAATAAATGTATTTGAATCATATATATGAAAATGCTATAGGAAGTATTCGCAACAGTGAGTACATAGACAAATGGAAATGTTTTCAGTGCCATTTAAGGTCTAAAAGCCAAATACAGAAAATTCCTTTACTGGTTTTTTTTTTTTTTTT
>PVHT020000173.1:18146730-18184192 GCA_004024745.2 Catagonus wagneri | reverse complement strand
TTTTTTTTTTTCTCTGAGTTTTTTTCCAGAAAACCCAGCTGAAGACAGTATTAAAAGTTGTCCTAGGAAGCCAACTATACAGTAAAACCTTACTGCTGAACTTCTCAGTGTTTGGGTGGCAGTAAGGACACCATTACTGATGTGAGTGTGAGCATGGATAGCCTCTCCATGCTCTGCTTTAAATAAGCATTCGCTTGTGATGGACTGGGACAGAATACAACTGGGAAGATACGCTATCAACTATAATGTTTCTGGCACGTGGGAGAAATGAGCAAATTAGTTAGCTCTAATGCCTGTAAGAATAGGTGGTTTTTGTTGCATTCCACTGATTTATTGAAAAGAGATAACGTCAGGTTCAATAAATCCTCAATTTATTGCAAAATATAAAGGCTACAGGGTCTCATTAGCTATTTAAAGAAACTCTAATGTCATGTGGCAGAAGGAAGACAGAGCAGAGGGTCGTATACATTACCTTATCCTAAGAATAGCAGAGCTTCAGGTAAGACTGCATTCTCAGCCAGCAGGACTTCTGTGCCAAGCTCATAGCCCAAATAGGAAAAAAGGGAACCCTAAGATACAGAATGAGGATTTCTAGATGAATGCTGTTGAGAGTTTTGAATTCCCAAATGCCCCTGAACATACTGGGCCTGCAAAATTGACTGTATACTCTTTTATTAGAATTTAGTGTCTCCCCTTGCCTGAAGATTGTGTAGAGATCTCAAGTAAGGCAGATTCTTTGTAAGACAGTGGTTATCTCTCAATGATCTCTTCCCACTTAACATTCTGGTATGCATTTTAGTAAACAAATTAATAGCAATTTTTAAAAATCAAATCCTAGCATAGTCTGAACAGGAGTAAGTCTTATCTGGCAAGGAAGAAGAGCTCCAGGGTCTGGCTACATACCAACAGGAGCATGGAGAGAATATATGGAACTAGATTCTGGGATGTACTCAGGGAAGCAGACATAAATCTGATAAGGAGAAGTTTATTGATGTGGGTACTTTTTTGTGGGATGAGATTAAAAAGTCTGGCAAGGGTCTCAAGAGATAGTATAATAGACATCTAAGGTGACTTTTGGAAACTTGTAAAAATTGATGGTCTTCCCTAAGTGAAGTATAAATGCCAGAATTGCTATAGCTGGTAGTTGAGTAAGGGTTCAAAAGGCCCCTAGAGATAAACTTTCTAAGGCTGGAAAACCTACCTGTTGCATACGTTTCTTGCAAGGGCCTAGGAAGCATTCCATTTACCAAATAAAAGAGGAATAACTAGTGAAAGCAGCATCAGCATCGTGGAGAGGTTCAGTGGAGTGTTTATAAGCAATAGCTGATAGTAGGACATTCTGCTACATGTCTTGGCTACATGATAGTGATCGGGATTATGGATGATAGAGAGTTAGAGGAGGCCAGGTGGCAGCACCTAACTGTTAGAAGCAATGGTGAATGCAGTTTACACGATGAGCAGCACAACCAGATTGTAGCCTATCTCTACAGTGAGAGAGGTATGGAGAATGATAATTAAACACTGTATTACTCTAGACAAAATATCCCCCTTTGATGCCTATCCCTCAGGCATTCAAGAGGGTATTTCTTAATTATACAATGAAAACTAATTGAGAAGAGAAGCATGTGGATGGGCATATGGGACTAAGCATAGAGAGTGAAAATACTGTATTTCATGTGAATGCCCACTGGTGAGCATGAACTCCAGAAGAGAAACTAAATAAAAAAGTAGAGATAATGATGAAAACGGATAGAGACAGCCAATTGCTGTCACTGGTCACCCTGGTACTAGGACAAAGGGAGTGAAATGGAGATGGTAGGTTGTTAGAAATAGAGGTTACACATGGGCAGTCTCTTCGGTGAAATTCTAGGTACTGTCCCTGCTGAATGTGTAACTGGCCAGAAAGGGATAAGGCTGAGTCTCTGATAGGATGCCACCCATAGAGAAAGCTAGCCAACCACAAGGTGGAAAGTTCATTGCACTGGACTTCTCCCACTGGAAATATCAGCAAGTCAAATTCATATATTGATTATACATTTGCCTTTTCTACCCACAAAGTCTTGGCCATCCTCTATCTGAAGACATACAGAAAACGGCATTACCTACTGACACAGCATCCTGTATGACTATGTCTCAAAAACAGGACTACCTTTATAGCAATCAAGGTATGGCAGTGGGCACATGATATGGTATCCACTGTTTCTGTAATATAAAACTGAACAGAAGTTACTGACCCAGTGAATGGTAAGATGGGTCTCTTAAATACGTAGCTGATCATATTTGTTTGGTTTGAAAGTGTATTAATTTTCCAGGCTGTCACAAAAACAGAAATGTATTTTCTGTTAGTTCTAGAGGCTAGAAATCAAAGACCAAGGCACGTTTGGTTTCTCCTGATTGCTCTTCCTTGGCTTGCAGATGGCCACCTTCTTTCTGCCTCTTCACATAGTTGTCCCTCTGTGCAAACACTCACCTGGTGTAATCATTTTTGTCAAAATTTCCTCTTTATAAGGACACCAGATTGGATTAGGTCTCATTTTAACTTAATTACCACTTTAAAGCCCCTATCTCCAAAGAGTCATATTCTGTGATATTGGGGTTTGGGCCTTCAAAATATGGGAGGGGGACTCAATTCATTCCATAACAGAGAGGGAGGGTGTCATCCTCCAAGACAGAGTCATGAAGGAGGAGTTGACTCAGGAAATTTATATGTTGGTTTGTCTTCAATATTTCAAACACAAAAGACTGGGGAAAATAAAAGTTGGAAGTAGCAGTGGCCCCACTTACCATCATTCCCAGTAGACAAATTTGGGCTCATTGTCTGACCAGGAACACAATAAGAATCCCGCTGAGCTTTCAACTTGAAAGTTGCTCTCCAGTAACTTCAGACTTCTTGTGCCAAGAGAACATCAGGAGAAATGAGAATCACCACCACCACAGGCATCTTGGCAAGAGACCCACTCTGATCATCATGCTGCAAAATGCTGTTGAACATATTCAGTGCTTAAGTGATTGGGGTATCCCACTGCCTCCATGACCAGTGTTTATAGTAATGAACAAGCACCAGCAGCCATTGTCTGAGAAGAGCATGGTAGCCAGGGACTCAGATCCTTCAAGGACATAGATCTCAGTCACTCTACCAAGCAAGAGCAAAAGGCTTAACTAAGAATGAAGACAATCTGGAAAGTGCCATGGAGGATGGTGATGAGTACTGGTTACCCTATGCAACAGCAGCATCCTATAGGATGACTGTGGTTCAACCCATTGGCCTTTTCCTGTTAAGTTTCTCAGGAAAGAAGGTCCACAAGAGTCTCAAAGGAGCCCAAGATAGGGAAAACTTACTAGAAGATGTTGGAGGATTTATAACACTAAGTGATAGATTAATTATATGATGCTTCACTCAGATACCCTCCTTAGGGTTGACACACCACCCCTTAGCTGTTGGGAAAACAGGTTGCTAAGAGCTCACTGATAACGTACCTCTCTGAGAATTTCCTCAGCTGCAGTAGAAGGCACCTTACACGTGGTTACAAACTCTTCCAGAGGAGCAGCCTGTAGCCAGTGACTATATGCTGTGACGAGGCAGAACTCTGTTCCCTTGCCTTAATTTTGGACAGCTTTGAAAGGCTATCCCAACATCCAGACTTCTCAGGATTAGCTGAAACTTCAGGTGCAAACATGTTGTGGCCTAACTTCTCCTCAGCCTAAATTTTGCTTCCTCAATGTCTACAGGAGAATACTCCACGGTAAGATTTATTTGTGAAGTTCCCATTCTAATTGGTTTTCAGGATATCTGGTCTAAAACATTCCACTCTCTTAGCCTCTCACCATATATTTTAATTTTTAGAAAAATTAACATTTATGTAATACACATTTATATGAGTATTCATGTATTTTTAAACTCAATTATGAACATAATTGAGGGCAGGACATATATATAACTATTTTGTTAACCCCTGTATCCCCTCATACAGGGTACATAATTACTACTAAAAATAGTTCTTACTTTTCGCCACTGCTCAAACTAGATAATGTGGTGTGTTTTCTAACTCAGTAATACACTCACCTTCCTCTAATGAATCCCTCGGTTACTAGTGTAGAAGAACCCCAAGCATGAGTGAATATTAGTTGTCTGACTTCTGCAGGGTGCTGAATTCTTCTCAAGAAAATAGCACCAGCTCCCAGATAATGCCATGAGCTGTAGCCTCTACTTGTTCCTCAACACTGTTTGGTTATCCTTTTAGATTCCCCTAATCAGCTGTTGTGCCTTTGATACAAACAGCTAATTCACCATTCTTTGACTCCTTAAGGAACTCCCGCTTCTAACTTGCTGTGTCATTGCTGAGGTCTTCAGACATCTTAACAGTATATTTAATTGCAATATATAAACACAGATGCCTATAAGTCTACCTTTTTAGTGCCAAAATCATTAGGAGTACTTTTTTGTCTGAGCTTATTGGCCCTATTTTTTTAAATGTCTCTTCTGGCCAGCACTGATTCTTGTTCCTGCCCATCACAAATGAGCTTCTTAAAGAGTTGTTACATTTACTGTTTCTGCTTCTTCATTTTCAATTTTTTTATTTTTTTTTTGCAGTCAACTTCAGCCTCCTTTGTGGAGTCCATCATTCCACTGAAATTACTCATATCAAGATTGCCAGCAATCTCATTGTTAATGAATCCAACAGAATCTTTTCAACAGAATCTTTTCAATCATCAAATTAAAAAGCCTTTCTTAAGAATGTGTACTTATTCTGTCTCCTGAAATGACCTCTTGCTTGGCTTTCGTGACACCAGCTAGCTTTGTATTTCTCTCATCACTGTTCAAAATTGTTGTCAAACAACGTTATTGACTCTTTATCTTCTGTGACTCCCATAATTATTGGAGTTTTCCTGAGTCATTGGCTCTCTTCTCTCCATGTTTTATAATGCTCGAAGGATAATCCCATTCAGTTCCTTGGCCTCATTTATTCCATACATACCTCTGTGCCAGTCTCTAATGTGAGTGTCAAATTCTTCTCAATCCCTGCACCCCTTAGTGCAACTCCACATTTCCAAACCCAAGGTTATCTTTCTGACTCACTCTTCCTCCACTATGCTTTCAAAACATTCCATTCACCCAACAACACAAACCAGAAATTAAAGAATAATACCTGAGTGTTGCTCATCTTTTTTGCCTCCGGTTTACCACAAAATTACCAGACACAGCTTTCTGAAATTGCTCCTAATTATATCAACCCCTCACTTAAATACCTTCAATGAAATACACTGTCCCCAAGATAAAGCCCTATTTTGTTTGTAAACTCAAGGACTTTAATGAGCTAAACTCCTCTCTCACCAGAAATATTTTTTTTCTGTGCTATGTGCTTTATTTTTTTAATTACTCAATGAATTTTATTACAGTTATACTTGTGAAATGATCATCACAACCCAATTTTATAGCATTTCCATCCCAAATCCCAGTGCATCCCCCCCAACCACTAAACGTGTCTCATTTGGAAACCATAAGGTTTTCAATGTCTGTGAGTGAATGGTATCTGTTCTGCAAAGAAATTCATTGTGTCTTTTTTTTAGATTCCACATGTAAGTGACAGCATTTGATGTTGCTGTCTCACTGTCTGACTTCACTTAGCATAATTTCTAGATCCATCCATGCTGCTGGAGTGCTGTTATTTCTTTCCTTTAATGGCTGAGAAATATTCCATTGTGTATATGTACCACATCTTCTTTATCCACTCCTCTGTTGATGGCTAGATTGTTTCCATGTCTTGGCTATTATTTATAGTGCTGCAGTGAACATTGGAGTACATGTATCTTTCTGAGTCATGGTTTTCTCTGGATAGATTCCCTGGAGTGGGATTGCTGGATCAAATGGTAATTCTATTTTTAGTTTTCTGAGGAACCTCTGCAGTGTTTGCCACAGCAGTTGCACCAATTTACATTTCCACCAACGGTGTAATAGGGTTCACTTTTCTTCACACCCTCTCTAGCACTTATTGTTTGTAGACTTTTTGATGACGGCCATTCTGGCTAGTGTAAGGTGGTATCTCATAGTGGTTTTGGTTTGCATTTCTCTAGTAATGAGTGATGTTGAACATCTTTTTATGTGTTTGGCCATCTGTATGTCTTCTTTGGAGAACTGTCTGTTTAGATCTTCTGCCCATTTTTTTTTTTTTTTTTTGCTTTTCCAGGGCCACACCCGTGGCATATGAAGGTTCCCAGGCTAGGGGTCTAATTGGAGCTGTAGCTGCCCACCTCCACCACAGCCACAGCAATGTGGGATCCAAGCCACCACTTCTGCGACCTACACCACAGCTCATGGCAATGTCAGATCCTTAACCCACTGAGCGAGGCTAGGGATCAGACCTGCAGCCTCATGGTTCCTAGTTGGATGTGTTAACCACTGAGCCACGGTGGCAACTTCCTAGATCTTCTGCCTGTTTTTTGATGGGGTTTGTTTTTTTTGGTATTGAGCTGCAGAACATGTTCATAAATTTTGGATATTAATCCCTTGTCAGTCACTTCATTTGCAAATATTTTCTCCCATTCTGTGGGTTGTCTGTTCGTTTTGTTTAGGGTTTCCTTTGCTGTGCAGAAACTTTGAAGTTTATTTAAGTCTCATTTGTTTATTTTTCTTTTTATTGTCATTACTCTAGGTGGTGGATCTGAGAAGATGTTGCTGTGGTTTATGTCAGAGCGTGTTTGGCCTGTGTTTTCCTCTAAGAGTTTTATAGTATCTGGTCTTATATCTAGATCTTTAATCCATTTTGAGTTTATTTTTGTGCATGGTGTTAGGAAGTGTTCTACTTTCATTTTTTTACATGTGGATGTCCATTTTCCCAGCACCACTTATTGAAGAGGCTGTCTTTTGTCCAATTATTTTCTTTGATCCTTTGTCATAGGTTAGTTGACTATAGATGCGTTGGTTTAATTCTGGGTTTTCTGTCCTGTTCCACTGATCTATATTTCTGTCTTTGTGCCAGTACCATACAGTTTTGATGACTGTAGCTTTGTAGTAGAGTCTGAAGTCAGGGAGCCTGATTACTCCAGCTCCATTTTTCTTTTTCAGGATGTCTTTGTCTCTTCTGGGTTTTTTGTGCTTCCAAACAAACTTTAAAATATTTTGTTCTAGTTCTGTGAAAAATGTTCTTGGTAATTTGATAGGGATTGCATTGAATCTGTAGATTGCCTTGGGAAGTTTAGTCATTTTGATAATATTGACTCTTCCGGTCCAAGAGCATGGTATGTCTTTCCATCTGTTCATGTCCTCCTTGATTTCTTTCATCAGCGTCTTATAGTTTTCAGAGTATAGGTCTTTTGTCTCTTTAGGTAGGTTTATTCCCAAGTATTTAATTCCTTTTGATGCCATCTTCAATAGGATCATTTCCCTAATTTCTCTTTCTGATCTTTCCTTGTTAGTGTATAGAAGTGTGGTTGATTTCTGTGTAATACTTTTGTCTCCTGTGACTTTGCCAAATTCGTTGATGAGCTCTAACAGTTTTCTTGTAGAGTCTTTAGGATTCTTTAGGTATAGTATCATGTCATCTGCAAATAGTGATAGTGATAGTTTTACTTCCTCCTTTCCAATTTGGATTCCTTTTATATCTTTAACTTCTATGATTACTGTGGCTAGGACTTCCAAAACTGTGCTGAATAGCAATAGTGAGAGTGGACATCCTTGTCTTGCTCCTTATCTCAGTGGGAATTCTTTCAGCTTTTCACCATTGAGAATGATGTTAGCTGTTGGTTTGTCATAAATGGCCTTTATTATGTTGAGGTAGGTTCCCCCTATGCCCACTTTCTGAAGGGTTTTTATCAGAAATGGGTGTTGGATTTTGTCAAAGGCTTTTTCTGCATCTATTGAGAGAATCATAAGGTTACCATTCTTCAGTTTGTTAATGTGTTGTATTACACTGATTGATTTGTGGATATTGAAGAATCCTTCCATCCCTGGAATAAATCCCACTTGATCATTATGTAGAATCCTTTTAATGGATTTGGTTGGCTAGTATTTTGTTGAGGATTTTTGCATCTATGTTCATCAGTGAAACTGGCCTGTAATTTTCTTTTTTTGTTTTGTCTTTGTCTGGTTTTAGTATCAGGGTTGTGGTGGCCTCATAAACTGAGGTTGGGGGTATTCCTTCCTCTGAAATTTTTTTGGAGTAGTTTCAGAAGGATAGGCATTAGCTTTTCTCTAAATATTTGATAGAATTCACCTGTGAAGCCATCTGGTCCTGGACTTTTGTTTGTTGGAAGTTTTTTTTCTTGGTTTGTTTGTTTTTGCTTTTGCTTTTTGGGGCCACACCCATGGCATATGGAGGTTCCCAGGGTAGGGGTCAAATCAGAGCTACAGCTGCAGGCCTACACCACAGCAACACCAGATCCAAGCCATGTCTGTGACCTACACCACAGCTCACGGCAACACCGGATCGTTAACCCACTGAGCAAGGCCAGGGATCAAAGCCACAACCTCATGGTTCCTAGTTGGATTCCTTAACTGCCTCACCAGGGCAGTAACTCCTTGTTGGAAGTTTTTTAATCACAGTTTCAGTTTCAGTGTTTGTAATCTGTTTATCTTTTTTATTTCATCTTGGTTTAGTCTGGGAAGATTGTACTTATCTAAGAATTTGTCCATTTCTTCTAGGTTTTCCATTTTATTGGCATATAGTTGCATTTAGCAGTCTCTTATGATCTTTCGTATTTCTGTGATGTCTGTTGTGACTTCATTTCCTATTATATTGATTTGAATCCTCTCTCTTTTTTTCTTTATATGTGTGGCCCAGTGTTTATCAATTTTGTTGATGTTTTCAAAGAACCAGGTTTTAGTTTTCTATAGTTTTCTTTATTTCTATTTCATTGATTTATGCTCCAATCTTCATGATTTCTTTCCTTCTGCTAACTTTAGGTCTTGTCTGTTCTGCTCTCTAGCTGCTCTAGATGTAAAGTTAGGTTGTTTACTCGAGCTTTTTCTTGGTTTCCTGAGGTAGGCTTGTATTGCTATAAACTTCCTTCTTAGAACTTCTTTTGCTCCATCCCATAGGTTTTGGAGTATTATATCTTTGTTGTCATTTTTTTTTTAGGTATTTTTTAATTTCCTCTTTGATTTCTTCAGTGATCCATTGGTTGTTTACCCGCATGTTGTTTAGTCTTCATGTGTTTGTGTTTTTTTGCCAATTTTTTCTTGTTGATTTCCAGTGGTATAGTGTTTTGGTTGGAAAAGATGCTTGATATCATGTACTCGATTCACTTACCTCTTGATGTGGCCTCCTCTTTCTCTTCTGGAGCAGGATATCTTTTTGAAAGTTTCCAGTCCCTTTGGTTGAAGGTTGTTCTGTATTTGGTTGTAATTTTGTTGTTTTTATGAGAGAAGGTGAGCTCCAGTCCTTCTATTCCACCATCTTCTGTGCTCACCAGAAGTATTTTAATCCTCCTTCTCTATCTTTCCTAGAAAGGCAGAATATTCAAGCTGCCTAAATTTGAATTCATTGTGTACTGGGTGTGTGACTTTATCTGTGTAAGGAAAGAGAATAAATTTGTCCATGTTTCATTTTTCTTTAATGATGAAGGAAATTACTAATACTGTCCATTTGTGTATGTATGAGGATTTACTCATATCTGACATGTGAAAGTCTACAGTAGTGCCTGGCAGATAGGAACCACTCAACAAACTTTACCTATTTTTATTGTTATTATTACCACTACTAAATAGTAGTAGTCGTAATCTCATTCTAGACATTAAATTTCCTCATGGAGGGTATTATGATAGGCATATAGTAGATATTAAGTGATTATTGTATGGATGGAAAATAGAGCTCTACTTTATAAAACAAACTCATGACACTATATAATATTTTACTCTTTAAGCTCTTAAATATTTGAAAAAATAAGCACATTTCAAAGAGTTGCAGTAAGTAAACTCTGAAATCATGGCACAAAGAAAATATTCTCATACTTAGAAAATGAGAAGGGACAGTAAGATTATCTCAGGAGACTCAAGCACTTGTAAAGGCTTGAGAAGCAAATAGTTTCTACAGTGATCAAAAAGAAATGAAAAATCTCATAAATTTATTGTGCCTATTGCATAGCATAAAGCAAGTTTTGCAAAGTGAAGCTTGGCCAAAGATGCTTTTCAAGCTTTATTATTTAAACCTTCTGGCAGAGACTGGAAACTCAACAACTAGGCTTATCAAAGGCCACAATCAACATAGCAAAGCTTAAGAAAGATTGGAATGATAGTTCCCTTCATGGCTTAGCATTTAATGAAGCTAAATAGGATCCATGAGGACACAGGTTTGATCCCTAGCCCTGCTCAATGGGTTAAGGATCTGGTGTTGTTGTGAGCTGTAGTGTGGGTCGCAGACACGGCTCGGATCTGGATTTGCTATGGCTATGGGCTATGTTATAGGCTGGCAGCTATCGCTGTACTTGGACCCCAAGCCTGGGAACCTCCATGTGGCACGGGTCTAGCTCTCAAAAGCAAGCAAAACAAAAAACAAAAAAAGAAAAAACAAAGATTGGACTAAAAAAGCTGCCCCACAGACTCTGAATGTTATTTAAGTTGATAAAGTCTGAGCCAGCCATACCATATTTTTGCTGAAAAATTCACTCCTCAGGAAGAACCATAAGATTGCACTATATTTCTAGATGCATAAAA
The DNA here is from genome assembly GCA_004024745.2 of Catagonus wagneri. Lineage (NCBI taxonomy): Eukaryota > Metazoa > Chordata > Mammalia > Artiodactyla > Tayassuidae > Catagonus > Catagonus wagneri. Next base: position 18,173,544 of record PVHT020000173.1, on the reverse strand, counting down.
CTCCTACCTATTAAGGGTTGGGAGAAAAAAAATGCTCACAGAGAACTTGCCAGAAAGAAAAGTGAAGCAAGATTAGAAGTCTTCTAAAATGGTCTTAGAGTGTTTGTGATGTGTGCAGCTACACAGTATACAGGGAAATAGGTCCTGGGGTCTGCAGATATACAGAAACACAAAGAAATTCCAGGCTGTTTGTGATTTTATCTTTAGACCTTACTGACTCCGATATGTACTGATTTCTGTCAGATGCCCTTCCAGTGGCCTTTTCACCCTCAACATACCTTGATTGAACTGCTGCCATGCATTTTCTTTTATTCCATAAACTTCTTGTAATGAAGCAAGTAATTTTTTAAAATAAAACCATAACATTTAAGTATCAAACATATATATTTCTAAATCAAAATAAATTTGACTCTGAGTCACCTTTGATTCACTGAGTCACTCTCATATCGCAGATCTGTAGGTCCCCCAACTTGAATAAAATCCAGAACATTTAAAGAGGGCCTCCTGGTATTGTTTTTTGTTTTTTTGTAGTTTACTTTCTATTTGTCAGTGCATATTGATCAAGTGGGCCTAGTGTCCTGAGGGTGGGAAGCAACACTGGTTCTGCACCAAGCTTGGGAGAGGACATTTTCCCGGAATCTGCAGCTTCACTCCACTATCTGGTCTCTTAGGAATGCCCTGAAGCTAGTATTCTCCTAGTGCCTGTCACACCCTCCAACCCCAAAGCAGCAAGAAATCATGCATTGTGACTGATAAAAATACAATTTTCAGAAGTCTCTGGTAGTGTAGTGGGTTGAGGATCCAGTTTGGTCACTTCAGCAGCTTGGGTTTCTGCTGTGGCACAGGTTTGATCCTGGGCCCAGGAACTTGTGCATGCCAGGGGTGCAGCCAAAAAAATGCAACTTTATGTTTGTTTCCTGTAACCCCATTATGCCTTATTTAATGGTGGCATTCTTCCCTATTCTTGGATGAAAACTTGGATGAAATTGAAGCCCCTTTATTTTGTGTTCATTCTTTATGTAATTGGTCACCCCTTTGTCACAAACGCTGTCTTATTTCACTTATTAGCATGTCCAGACTAAGGTTTTAATTAGAACTCCTTACTTGTTTTAACATAAATATCTTCTCTAGCCTAGATCAGCTTTAGGCTAGAGCCCGCAAAAGGGGTCAGAAAATGGAATCAGATATTTTAAGTCAGCTGTACTCCTGGTATTGGCCCATTATAAAACTTGACTTTCTCTTGTGATGTGCTTCCATAAGCTCTTCCAAGACCCTCACTTCTGGAAAACTCTATTCTCCAGCCCAATGCCAATCTCTATTCTGAGAAAATACTTTATATTCTTCTTTGAGAATCCTGTGATACACCCCATCGAGTCTCTCTCAGCTGAGGTCTCCTCAGTCTTTAGCTGATCTTAGGTAAACTCAGTCATGCCTGTTTACAGGGACCATTTTGATCTTTGAAATACAGTCCTACATGTGCTGCTCTGAGAAATTGTTTGCAGTGCTGCAGCATTCTTTGAGCTTGCCACCGAGCAATCAGCTTGCCCTTCTGCCCACTAGGGCTTTTGTTGTGCCCCCCTCAATGGCAGAGACACATAAGGTTAGCTCTCCAAGTCTTCTTGTGCAAGTCCTCCTCACAGAACTAGAGAAAGTGGTGCAGAGACCCATGTGCCTTTGGTGGAGAGTGCCCAGTTGGTCACAGAGATCACAACACCATCTTCGCCACATATGTTATCCTCAGAAATATCTTTCCATACTTGGAACCTCTTGAATAACTTCATGCTCTGAGAGTTCTTGGAGTGGTGACTCTGGAACTCAGATCTTTTATGAATATGCATTGTATATAAAGGTTGTGTCTCATGTTCACTGCGGTATCTGTCTCTCTTGTTGGAACATATTTGAAACCGAGTCACTATGAGTCTCATTCTACCTTTCTGTCTTGGCAGCATGACCTGCTAACACCATAGCACTTTGAGTTTGGGGGCACATTCCCAGAATGTATATTCTTGCTGCTGTTTTCCTCCTTGTTTCTTTCTAAAAAAAATTAATGCAGTTTCTCCTCAATTTAAATTAGCTTTTAAACCCTCTATTCTTATATTGGAGTGAGTAAATAAGATGCTAAAAATCAGTCGTATATTTTTCTCATTAACTGGCCATACTACATGAATAATAAAAATGAAAGCGCAAGAGTTTCACATAACCACACAGATCAGTAACTACTGGGAAATAATATATAATTATTATGCAATTTCCCTTTAATAATAGATAAATATGTATGTGTGTATATATTGTTAAATTTTGCTCTGCATATATCCAGTGCATTTGAAATCTCTGATAATCTTTGCAATAAATGACAAATCTCTAGTACTACTGAAACATTCCTGAAACATACTATGAATATTCAAAAGGAAATTGAAAGTTTTTATAGAGGGCAAATATAACAAAAGTAATAATCACAGTTACCAATCTGTGGTTACTCCCAGAGATACTTGGAAATGATCTTAGTAAGAAGTAAGATCATTCATCTGTCAGGTTTCTTTCCTTTTTTTTTTTTCTCTATTTCTTGTCAAATAAGTATGTGTGTGTATATATATATATATATATATATATATATATATTTATATATTTATATAATTTGTCTTTTTGCCTTTTATCTAGAGCCGCACCTGCGGCATATGGAGGTTCCCAGGCTAGGGGTCTAACAGGAGCTGTAGCTGCCGGCCTTCGCCACAGCCACAGCAACACGGGATCCGAGCCGCGTCTGCAGCATACACCACAGCTCATGGCAACGTCGGATCCTTAACCCACTGAGCAAGGCCAGGGATCGAACCCGCAAACTCATGGTTCTTAGTCAGATTCGTTAACCACTGAGTCACGAAGGGAACTCCAAATAAGTATATTTGAATCTTAGTTGTGTGCAGAAGTATAAATAATGCAATGAAAAATCTCAAAAGAGAAGCCACTTATTTTTCAGATAACAAAAGAGAAAGGCAAGGACCAATCTGAAATACTTGCCTGCTGTTTGATACCTGCATCTTAATAGAAGTTCAATATTGAACCAAGTATTGGAATAAAGAAGTATGTAAAAAAATGGCAACACTGGCAATTATTTGAAACATCAGACAAAATAACATCAAGTAAAAATCTCACATGGAGAAGGAATTCTACTATAGATTATTGCTTTGCTGTTTTAACACATAAATTATTGCAAGGAAAAGGCAAGAAATATTTAAACTTCCAAATGAATAACTAACAATGCCACTTATGTCCCTCAAATAAAATGACACTCATTTAGTTCAATTCAGTATTGCTTTTCTTAAGCATCATTGTTTTAGGTTGTCATAAAATTTCTGTGTGTGTGTGTTGTGTATGAAGAGAGAGAGTGAGCACTCACTAATGGTATGGAAGTAATTGATGAGTCAAATTGGTAACATGGAAGGATGAGTAATTCATTGTAAATGTTGTACAAGGTATTTTATTTTCTGGTCACAGGTAACGTAAGTAAGGGAGTGATGGTGTTTCTGTCCTCTGCAATGGTTGTACTTTGGGGTATGCCAAATGATGTATTTTTAAATGTATTAGGAAAAATAGTTCATTTAACAATGTGTAATTAAGAAGATAAATATGATACCAATTCTCATGTTAAAAATGACAGAAAGAGCTGAGAATGTTTTCTCTGGAGAATACAATACCCAATTGGACATGTAAACTGAGGAACGTGAGTACTGTCTTAACATATTTTGAAACTACCACGTGGAATAGGACATAGCTATTTCTCTAGGTGCCAGAGAAAAATGAGCAAAAGATAAAGGGAAGTCATGTTTGAATCAAAGGTAAAATGGAATATCTCAGAAGGAAGTACGTTTTCTGCCATCTGAGGTCTTTCAATAGGAGATGTGAATCATGTGTGAGATAGAATTTCACTTGGCTCATGTTTCTGAACTCACGTATCCTGGTCCATCACCCACTATCGCATTAGACTCTTATGGAATGTATTCACATAGATTAAAGAGGCAAATGTATAGTGATACCCCTTGGCTCCCTACCCCGAGTAGAGATCTCATATTCACTCCTACTGTTGAGCCTGGTGCTAAATAAAGCAAGGTATCCCAATCACAAAATTCTTTTGTGTTTTAGACCTTTCAAAATGGATAACTTCCTCCACTGGGCTCTGAATCAGTTCTCAAGAATCCTCAATTTCTTTGTTCAGTTAATCCATGCCCTCTCTTTTTGTTTGCAGTCATGAAAATATTCTTTATGGACTTCATAACTTAAAAATTCATGTGATACACTGAGAGACCAAAAAAGCACTTTCTCTTTTCAACATCTGTACTATTGTGATTTATGACCTCTTTTTATTTGGTTTTCTGTCCTACATTTTTTAAGCTCTAGGTAGAAGAATGAGAATCAGTTCTTTGAACTGTATTGTATATAAATATATGAGCTGAAGTACAATAACGGGTCTGTTGTACATCACAGAGTAGAACCAGTAAGATAAATAATGTAGCCACACAAAAATATCTTATTATTCATAATATAAACACCTCTGATTTTACCTAAACACAGCCAAGTGTAGAGTAGCCTTATCATCTTGGTGTTGTGCATAGCAACTATGAAGCATATAACTTTGTATGGGTATTTGTTTTCAGTATTTTCTAATCATTAAGAGGAAGTTAGCATTGGTTCATCTTTAAATTCAGAACATTATTCTGTACATGTGGACCTATGACATTTCTTCCCATATGGTGTCATATTTATTTCTACCAAAGAAAAGTGATGACAGAATTTTTTTAAAAAGAAGGTTCCAAAAAATATGTATTAAAACAACAGTAGATTTCCCATTAAGCAAAGAATTCAGTACCTCATTTTTCAGCCAGTTGAAGGAGCGCCGAGAATGTATTGGCTTTGGAAAAGATACTTCTTTCCAGCGAAAACTCTTCAGAGAAGTTCAGTAAGAATAATTTCCATTCAGGAATTCCATCTTTCATATGCCAGGTGTCAGGACTGTCAAATCTTTAGACTGTTTAGTCTTATCAAAGCTAATAAAACAATCATACAAAACCACTTAGGAAACATTTTGTTGTTCTTTTCTTCACAGCATCACTTTTAAGTTCAACTTGGTTTACTAAAATCCAGTTTTGCATTCTTGAACATCTTGTTCAGATTTCTAAAGAAAATTTTCTTGAAAGTATGTCACTATATAAGGAGTTATTCATATATATACATAGTACAAGAGTGATATTCAGATGCTTATATATTGAATATAAACTATGAGACTTGAAGTTTAAATGGTATTCTTTCTGAGGAAAGATCAGTGGTAGAAACCTTTTGGCCTTGGCTTCCTGACAGTTCATGGGGATTCAGATGATGCTGGCTAGATGTTTCTTTGTGCCAAACATTTGAAATTCAGTACACAAAAGAGGTTTGCAGCTTTGCTCCATGATTCAGTTTTGTGATATGATGGCTTCCTTTATAGAGCTTTGAGTTGAACAGATCCTTGTTTTACTTATTTCCTGTAATTTATAGTCCTACAAAAGGAACAGGGTGAAGAGAATTTCTCAAATATTTTGTGTCACCTAGAGCTGATACTGTTAAAATCAATTAATTGCATTTAATTAAAGTCTCTCAGTTTCTCCATCAATATATTGGTGACTAAGAAAGAAATTTACTTTGAGAGGACGCCGATGCAGTTGCTGAGTGTTGCTCTGGCATAGGATAAAGCATGATACATACAGACTGCATTTTTATAATCCTCTCTGGATTTATGAGAGAATAATATAAATCACTCCTTTGCATACCTATCCTGGAATCCTTGTGGATGATCTTAGCAATTCCTGGATTGCATTTGAAAAGAAGATAAGCAGCTTTATTGACCAAGTGCCAGATTATGGGCCAGGTGCTTTTAGGTATATTGTCTAATCTCACAGCCTCAGTTGCCTCCGAGGTTGTCAATGAGTCCTGCCTTTAGTGAAGAGGAAGTCTAAACCATCACTAATTTTGAAATCACTGGGTCTCCTAGATCTTTTCTGACCATAAATTGTAGTTCTAAATTCAAGGATTCTGTCTTAGGTTTAAAAGTAAGTCCTTGACCTCTCTGAGTTTTAGTAGGTGGGTGCATGGTTTATTCTTTCCGTAGTGGCCTGATACTTAGGTTCATTGAAGAATGTTTGGTTCTCTTTGCCTTAACCGTGTTTCTCCAGAGACTTGAAATTGGCCATAACAGCTGCCACTGGGTGTTCTTTTTTTTTTTTTTTCCAGTATAGCTAGTTTACAAATTTCTATCAAATTTTCCAACTGCATTGCGTGGTGACCCAGTTACATGTACATATATGGATTTGTCACATGTGATTAGACATAGTTCCCTATACTATACAGCTGGATCTCCTTGTTTTTCCATCATGGAAGGACTAGTTAACCCCATACCCTTCCACCCCCTCCCCCACCCCCTTGGCAACCACAAGTCTGTTCCCCATGTTCATGATTTTCTTTTCTGTTGAGAGGTTCATTTGTGCAGTGTTTTAGACTCCAGTTATAAGAGATTTCATATGGCATCTGTCTTTCTCCTTCTGACTTGCTTCACTCAGTGTGAGGGAGGGTCTCTAATTCCATCCATGTTGCTGCGAATGACATTATTTTATCCTTTTTTATGGCTGAATAGTATTCCATTGTGTATATATACCACATTTTCCTAATCCAGTCATCTGTCGATGGACATTTGGGTTGTGATGTTTTATTGCTGACTTCCAGAATATTCAGGCATCAATTTGTTGTAGCCTCTCTGATAACAACCATCACTTTGGAATTACAACTAGTAACTAGTGGGATAGAAATATTCATAAGCCTGTATATTCTCATAGCAGCACAACCCATTTGAATATCAGCTATCATATTTGCCACATTATTAAAAACTTAAAAATTGCCAATTGTAGGAATTTTCAAGTTAATGTCAAAGTAGAGTTTGTCATTTTGTCCCCTGAGTGCATAAGATCCTCAGTGCTGGAGAGCCCTTTTCCTCATTTATCCCTTGGAACAAAAACAGGGCATGGCCCCGCATGCCTGTGTCCTATCTTAAAAAGGCAAGCCTATTTGCTAAATTCTAATATTTTCTAGAATATTTCCAGAGTTTGATTCTGGTATTTTTTGCCTTCTTTCTAGAGCCTTGGGAGATTTAATTTTAAAAAAAAGTGTTTAAATGAGATTAGCATTTGCAGAAGTGGGTGGCAGAACAGCAAACAGTAAAGAAATTGAAATAATAGAATAAAGAAGGTATACCTCTTATTAACTCCAGAAAACATCATAGGTGACAGTGACTGTTCATAGAACCACATTTGACAGATAACACTTAGTCTTTTTTAAAAAAGTTTAGTTTAAAAAAATGGATATTTTAGGGGAAAAGTCTTAACCTATATTCTCTTCTTGAAGGTTATTAATATATGTAAATTACAGTTTTTTTTTCTAAATCAATTCCCATGGCAGTTGATTTTTCTGTACCTGTCACTGCATGATCATATCTATGCTGAGGGATCAAATTTAGAATTTTCTCCCCAGTGGTCAAGAAAGGAAGGAAATAAGGATAGCACAATACAGATTATGTATTCTTTATTCTCTAATCACTACTTAAAGTAAAATTCATACATTTAAAAATTTATAAAATTTGTAATTTTGGCACATCCACTCTTCTCAGTAGGAAATGGTTAAGCTAAAGCAAACCATTATTAATAATCATTATGAAGTAAAATATGGCATGAATACTAACCAAAAGAGAAGGTAAATGTCTGTAGTGCTAAACAAGTACAATCTGAACATAGAAATAAAAATTATATAAGAGAACAAATAATCTAAGAAATGCAGGGAAAAATCATTGGGCAAGAAAAATGTTTATTTTATTTAGAGATTGTATTTAGTATGCTTTGCTATGAATAGTATGTCCTCTCAAGCATCAAGTTAATCATGTAACAGAACCGAAGGAAAATATTTTGGAACATGACAAAATTTCATAAATTAATATATGTAGTCTATAAATAATTTCTTAGTGATGATTCTTATATGGTGCTATACCAACATTTCTTGTGCCTTATGGAACTCAGCAGTGAATTACCGTCTTGAAATATTCTTGAATAGCAGTGATTGTTTATTGGATTTTTATAAGAATATTAAAAGTCAGTAATTACAGTGACTATAAAACAATGTATATATATATATATACACACACACACACACAGAGAAAGCATTTTTCAGAGAATGTTTACAAATGATTAAATGCGATTGAGAAAGCATTCCTCTAGAATACAGTAAGAAGAGTTTGATGCAAATAAATTTTCTAGCAACATGTTTCCTGGAATCTTAGTTACATCTATATTCTTATCTCTTGTCTAAAATCTCCAGCTTTTCATGGGAATAATTTTAGTTGAAGTTCTCACAGAGGTTTAAACTATGTGTGAGTGTGAAACACCTTCTAAAACGGATGCCTTGTTTATTTTACTCATACATTTACTCTTCTATTTTTTTTTTTTTTTTAACATGTTTACCTTCAGGCTTTGTGACCTGCAAGTCCTGAGGTAGTTCTCCCTACTTCCTGACACTTTCAAGTACAAAACTCTCTCACTCCTTACATCTAGTGGAGATCATTGTTTCTTTCATGAGAAGTTGTACTGTAAGACTAAGTCCATTGCCACTCAATATCTTTCTAATCCCTGGTGATGGTCAGAGATCAGGGTGGCATATAATACTGTCACACACACCACAGTGAAGCACAAAGAATGAATATTCATATTTAAATACTTATAAGAATATACACATTGACACAGTGTGCGAATCAAGTTTTTTTGAAAGGAGGTTATTTTTGATGTGTAATTTTAAAACATCTTTATCCTTTAAAAATATAATCCTGAAGGAAAAGCCATAAATATAATTCATGAAAACTCAGATAATGACCCCAAAATATTTTCAGCAAGTTGAAAGCTACATTTTATTAATTGTTCACAAAGAAGTAGCAGTTTGATAATCTTTTGAAACTTTGTGTTGAATTATTTTCAAGTGGTTTTTCTCATGCCGTCTATGTAGAATCATACTTAAAGATTCAGAAACAATTCATGAATATATATTTTATATATTATATAAATATGTGTGATATGTCTGTGTGTATATGTGTGTACACATATATATACATATTTATATACACTGCACATACACTTTGGAGATAAGAATATTGTGTGTTTTTCTCTTCTGCCTTGACTTTCAATTCAAAGCCTGTGCTTTGAATAAGATTATGTGGTTTTTTTGTTAGTATTTAATGAAATACTCTTCATTTTCTGCATGTACATCTAGTTAATGATGATGCTCATTTTTTAGCTACCTTCTCTAGTACAAATTATCATTCCAGATGGCATTCCATTGTTTCAAAATTGATGCCACTTGCCTTCTTTTAGGAAAAGATTGTATTTGATAGGAAGTCTGGGCAGTGTTTTTCTACAAAAAGGGAGAGAGGGTGTAGTTTGAGGAACAATATTAAGCTTTGCAATTGAATTGTTCTTCTATGAATTACTTCCTAAAAACTGATGTAAGCAAATAACTCTTCCAAGTGTCTAAGAACTGCTTTACAATAGGAAGTATCTCAACAATTTGCTGAAAATATTTTCATCTCTTCACTCAGGAAGTGAGGATCAAAAGTAATTATTATTTCTTTTTCCTTAAACACATCATAGCTGCCATGTGTCATAGAACACACACCCTAGCTGTGGATGTGTACCCATGTTGAGAAACACTAATACACTCTTGAAAAGAAACATCTCCATCCCCCCTTACCGCCCTATATGTTTTAAAAGAAGTTAAAGACCGCTCAGAGTATGAAAAGACTTTTATTTACCATAGCCATCTCAGTTCCTCTCTCAGGATGTGACACAAATGTTTGATAAATATTAACCCTGATGAGTGAATGAAAGCTGTTTATACTCTCATCTGCTGAGTGACAGTCTCTGAGTCAGCTAAAGGACTCTGGGCTCTCTGCTGGCTTACTACATCATCCTCATAGCTAAGAAAGGCCTCAAGGCCATCTCAGTATAGTTTACCCTTTCAGGTGAGTAGGTGATAAGAATGCCTATATTCTGTCTAGCAAACACCAAATATGGAGATAAAAGGCTTTAGAGAAAATTAGGAGGGAAAAAAAATAATCACATAATACTGAGCCAAGCAAGGTACCAGATTATCAATAGGTTGTTGTTAGGTTAAGGAGATAGTTTGGGTGCCTAGATTTTTTTCAGGGTCTATAATCTATTGTTCTATAGCCATTTTACCTATAGTACACACTGTTTGCTTATATTTCATGGATGTTCTTGTACTAACAGTAAACAAACCTAGGTGAAAGATCTTACGATTTCCCAAAAGTCATTCATGAATGTAGAACCTACAGCGTCCTAGCATCTTCCCTTGTTCTGCTTTTGACATTTCTTTCCAGGTAGAGTAATTTTTACTTGAAGTTTAGTTTAAGATTACTTTGGAACTTCCTCATCAGTTGAGATTCTGCAGGATATGAATTTTAAGTCCTATAATAACTAATTTTTAAGGAATGGATTTTAAGGTTATAGTATAGTTGTAAAGAATTCCAGTTCATCAATAATCATATCCCATTTTCTCTTTCATTTGGACTTTTCAACTAGCACCCACTCTTCCCCAGACTCGTAAACTTATGCTGCTTTTTCTCGTCTGATGTTCCAGTTTTCAATGACATTGATCTAAATGTCTCAGTAAACTTCGCTTATAGTGAAAATAGGGATGACAGGTTTCAATTTTTTTATATATGCTAAATACTAGCGTTTTAGATTATAGTAACTTACAGAAGGGTATGCTATCTTAAGAATTCTGAGCACTTTACTCATTTATCACCTTTTTTTTTTTTACTCTTAGAAAAAGGTGACTGCTTCTCCGAGACCCTTAGTAATAAAACTAAAGCAGTTCAAGTTTCCCTTACTTTCACTTCAGGCTACTCCACTTAGTTTCACTCTACTGGGGGCCTTTGTGGGAAACAGCCATTGTTTCTACCAGCCCAGCATCCATTCTCCCTTCTTCTGGTATTACACCTTGATTTTTCTTAGGGAGCTCTCCCTCCCAAGTTCTCAACCATGTGGTTAGAATAAGCCTGATATTGCTACTAGATTCAAGACTGGGCTTGAGCTAAAGTTTGTCAAGTTATTTATATCACATTAATATAGTTGTTTGTTCAGGAGTAGGCGTGTCACTCAAGCACTGTTAAGAAAGAGAAACTAAACTTTACTGGATTTAAAGGTGCCATAGATATTTTAGGCACCATAATGTGGAGGGTTGCGTTTTGAGAAAGAAGGCAATATGGAAGGATAAAAAGAGATACAGAGACTGAGTTATGACATTATCTGAGATATGAATTCAGGTATATCAAAGCCATAAATCTGCAGGTTATATTTATGAGGCAACAAATAACCTTTTTCCTTAATGAAGTTTTTCTGGTGTAGGTCGGGGTGGTAGACAGAAGGTAATAGAGAGGTAAATTGTCACTTGCAACTGACAGCATCTTAATAGCTAGTTTTGCCTCTCATTGCTAGACTCAGTTTAATTGTTAAGAATGGTTTGAAAATTCAAAAGTAAAATCTCACCTCAGTATCATTAAAATCACATCGTTAGAAAATTGTATACCCTGTTTTCAGGGCATTAGGAGTTTACAAATGAGTGGAACTCTCCTTCTGAAGATGACCTAACAATATTTGTTGAGTTTGTAATGCCTGAATGGTTTATTTAGACCAAAGAACCAACCAATTCCAGGTCCTGGTTAAAAGCCAGATCTTGAGGTCTCATATTATTCCAAGTCTACATTTCTAAATATTTTATTTCCTTAATTTGTCTCTTGCATTGGTTGTGTTCCAGACAGTTCTTATTCAGCATCAAGTTCAAACAAGAGCCTCAGTCTCTTCTCATCTCTCCCCTAATTTGTTTCATATTCTTATTTGCACAGTTTGTACCATATGTATTGTTGCTTACAAGGGAGTGCTTGCAGAAAAGATAAGTGTGATTAAAGGACACAACCTCTTCAGTCCATAAATTCCATAATCCATCCCTACATTGTGAAGTGATGAAATAAATATCACCCCTATACAGCACAAGATCCTAAGTGCAAGATCCCTTCCTGTACACATAAAACATGTGGTTTTGTCTTAAGGAAGCTGCCAAAAATGCTCATTTGATTTTTCATTAATGGAAGTATAGGTATTGAATGGAGGTGCTACTGTATGTTCTTCCTGTGTAAAAGGCAAACAATCAGAAACATGAGGCTAAAGTCACAGTGTCATAGCTTAAAAGGCCTCTTTACATCTGGAGAACTGTAAGAGAGGTGAAAGGACCCGGAGACTTTGCAGGAGGAATAAGAAAGGCTCATACTAAGATTGGAGAAGAGTCATCTTTAAGTATCTCAAAGGCAGCCCTGGATAAGGCCTCCTTTTCCATTACCTAGTAGGGAAATACAGACTTTGGTAATTATTAGAGATCAGATATTAGCTCATCTTGAAGAAAAATAAGTGTAAACATAAGTGTCTAAGAAAAGGGGAGGGGTATTTTTGCAGTGAGCTTGTTTGTCATCCCTTGGAAGACTTTGAGCTGAAGAGCAGTAGTAGGAGAGTCTGTGATTCAAAGAAGAAATGCTGAGCCATACTGCCTATGTCTGCAAACTTGGGGACACTACTTTTTACCATGGACGCCATCTCTATTATATAGATTTATGTAATTAGTTTATATGGAAAGACTGAAATGAATTTTTAGTACATACTAAATACTGTAACTTTAAAAAAAATACAGAAATGGAGAAAAATCTGGTATAAATAAAAAAAAATCAGAAACTGAAGAGGTGCAATGAAGGTTATAACAGATCAGTAAACTCCTTTTAAGACTGTGATCTGCTTTCCATATTATGTTTATTAAAGTACAAAGTATAAGAGAGCAGAGACTGTATGAGGAAAATGCCAGTTTGAAGCCAGGGAACATGGGGTAATGTATTGTTTTACAACAAATATGGCATGGCTTATTAGAGGGCTGTGAACAGGTTATAGATGTGGTTATAAGACATAAAATTTAAATCAATTTTATAACCGTTTTAAAATTTTATCAAATTATTGCATGTAGCCATTTTAAGCATCAAAATTCATAGGAAAAAAGTTATGTTCATTTAGCAAGTTTATTTATTGAAGCTCTGGAAACATTAAATTAGACTTTATTACTGATAAGTGAAATACAGAAAATATGTTTCTCATGTAGACCACACCTCCAAAATCACTTCCAGATAATGCTAATGTGTTCATAAGGATATTCTATGTATTAAGACATTAAAATATATAAGAAATACTAGATTTATGAGGAGCATATAGCTGAGGGAAATTCCAAGCACTCCTTGGAGGGGACTGATCTTCTCTTATTAAAGAAAATTGAAAGAAAAGAAATGCCTGTATCACTAAATCCTAGGCACATTAACTTCAAGTTACCTATCCCTTCAACTTTTTCTTGAGGTAGAGAATAGTCTGGAGTTATTATATGTGCAGCAAACTTGTATATCATGCAGAGAAGAGTTTAGGACTATCAATTACAGAAAAATTACTTTGGTTTTATATCTCATGTTCATTGTATACATTGTTTGGAAAGAACAGAAAGCATCATATAGTGTTTAAGTAAATAGCATTTATGAAGATCAAAGGATCCTAGAGAGCGGAGATCACATTGCATGGGCTCGTTGTTGCTTTCAAACCTAAGCTAAATAACCCTGATAAGCTGATTAATTAACCATCTTTGCTAGTTGATAATTGACCACTTTTACTGGTTTGACAAGATATCTAATCTGCAACTCAAAGGGGCTTCCAATATTTTGTTAATTTTTATTTAGGGCTGCACCTTGACATATGAAGTTTCCCAGGCTAGGGGTCAAATTGAAGCTGTAGCTGCCAGCCTGTGCCACAGCCACAGCAACGCCAGATCTGATCCGTGTCTGTGACCACAGCTCATGGCAATACCAGATTCTTAACCCAGTAAGTGAGGCCAGGGATCGAACCTGTGTCCTCATTGATACTAGTCAGATTCATTTCCACTGAGTCATGTTGGTAATGCCAAAAATATTTTTAAATAAAAAAAAAAATCTCAAAATGTTGAAGATAAGTAGAATAGATTTTTTTTTTGTAGGGGATATAATTTGTAGGGAATCCGTGTCTTGAGAGCTTTGAGTCTAGATGCCTTATTGTGATTTTTAACTTTTCTCTTTTCCCTGTGGAGCAGATAAACAGCTCTTTATACAGTCATTTCGGGAAAGATTTAAGGCAGAAAAGAGGAATGAGCCACAGGTCTTGGTAGACTTTTTTTTTCCCCCCAACTTTCAGCTCTTAGGAGAACCTAGAGGATTTTATAAGGCCAAATCTCTCTTGGTTTCATGGGCATTAATTTCTGAACAAAGAGAGAGAAAGACTTACTAGGCTGTGAAGGAGATACAGAGAGCTATAGATTTACAGAGAGGGAAAACACATCTTGGACTTCGGCAGTTCCTCTGTGGAGCTGACAGGTTATTAGGTGGGTGGACGGAAATGATAGATAGGTAGATAGGTAGATAGATATGTTATAGATCCATGGAAAGTGCATAGAAGGGTCTTGTCTGCCAAACATGTGCAGGAAGCAGCAAGAAGCGTCTGAATTCAAAGAACCTGTCAGTCCTCTTCAATGGTCATCAAAAAGCAAACCCTAGGAACTAAAGACCAGGGTCTCCTTCTAGGATGACTCACATGTCCCAGTTTTATTAGGGAGAGGCCTATGTCTGGGAAACCCCTCAGTCTCGGACAAACCAAGACATTTGTCATTTCTCCCTTCCATCACCCCCGCAAAAAAAAACCCCACAGTGTTTAAATACATGTTCTTATTTGTATGATTTCTTTCCTTCGACTCACTTTTGGCTTTGTTTGTCCTTTCTCTAGTTACCTTGGATGTAAGGTTGTTTATCTGGGATTTTCCTTGTTCCTAAATTAAGCTTATATATCTGTTAACTTCCCTCTTAGAACTGTTTTTGCCACATCCCATAGGTTTTGGATTATTGTGTTTTGGTTTTCATATATCTCTAAGTATTGTTTGATTTTTTTTTCTTTGAGTTCTTAAGTGATCTATTGATTGTCTCATAGCATATTGTTTAGCCTCCATGTGTTTATGTGTTTTGCAAGTTTTTTCCTTGTACTGGATTTCAAATTTCCTAGTGTTTTGGTCAGAAAAGATGCTTGATATGATTTAAATTTTCTTAAATTTACTGAGGTTTGATTTGTGCCCCATGATATGATCTATCTTGGATAATGTTCCATATACACATGAAAAGAATGTGTAATTTGATGCTTTCAGATGCAATGCTCTATAAACATCAGTTAAGTCCTTCTAGTCTAATGTGTCATATAAGGCCTGTTTCCATATTGATTTTCTGTCTGGATGATCTGTCCATTGCTGTAAGCAGACTCTTTAACGTCGCCCACTATTATTGGGTTTCTGTCAGTTTCTCCTGTTAAGTCTGTTAACATCTGCTGGGTATATTGAGATGCTCCAAAGTTGAATGTATATATGTACAATTGTTAGATCTTATTCTCGGATTGATCCCTTGATCGTTATGCACTATCCTTCTTTGTTTTTTATAACAATCTTTATTTTAAAGTATGTTTTGTCTGATATGAGTATTGCTTTTCCAGCTTTCCTTTGATTTACATTTGCATGGAAGACATTTTTCCATCCTCTCACTTTCAGTCAGTTTGTGACTCTAGATCTGAATCTGTCAGTTGTACACAGCATATATATAGGTTTTGTTTTTGTAACTATTCAGCCAGTTTATGTCTTTTGGTTGTAGCATTTAAACTGTTTACATTTAAGGTAATTATTGATATGCATATTATTGTCATTTTGTTAATTGTTTTGGGTTTGTTTTTGCTAGTCTTCTTCCTTCTTTAATTCTCTTCTCTTGTGATTTGATGACTAGTGTTGTGTTTGGAATCTTTTGTGTGTGTATTTCTAGTACAGATTCTTTGGTTTGTGTTTATCATGAGATTTTGATATAGCAGTCTCTCTCTCCTCTCTCCCATTCTCATTCTTGCTCTCTCCCTCTCTCTCTCTTTACACACACACACACACACACACACACACACACATACACACATACACTTGTTTAAGCTGATGATCTCTTAATTTCAAAAGGATTTCAGATATCATCCATGTGTACTCTCCTTCTGTCATGATTACTTGTTTAGATATAATATTTGTGTGTGGATGACTTCCTTCCTTTACTGTTTGTCTTTACTGATGAGCTTTCCCATTTCATAATTTCCCTCTTTCTAGTTATGGCCTTTTCTTTCTACCTAGAGAATTTCCTTTAGCTTTAGTTGTAAAGCTAGTTAGTGTTGCTGAATTATTTTAGCTTTTGCTTGTCTGTAAAATTTTGAATTTCTCCATCAAATTTCAGGCCTTGCTTATTAGAATATTCTTGCTTATTGATTTTTCCCTTTCATCACTTAAAATATATCATGCCACTTCCTTCTGATCAGCAGAGTTTTTGCTAAAAACTCAGCTGATTGTCTTATTGGAATTCCTTTGTATGATGATTGTTTCTTTTCCCTTGTAGCTTTTAATGTTTTCTCTTTATCCTTACTTTCTGTCAATCTTAATACTTTATGTCTTAGCATATTCCTTCTTAGGTTCATCCTGTTTGAGACTCTGCTTCCTGGACTTGATTGACTCTTTCCTTTTCCATGTTAATGTAGTTTGTAGCTATTATCTCTTCAAATATATTCTCAGGGGTTTGCTCTCTTCTCCTTATGGGACCCCTATAATGTGAGTGTTGGTGTGTTTGACATTATCACAGAAGTTTCTTAAACTGACCTCATTTCTTTTCTTGTTTTTTCTTTATTCTGTGGCAGTGATTTCCACTACTCTGTCTTTCAGCTTACTTATCTGTTCTTCTGCTTTATTTATTCTGGTACCGATTCCTTCTGTATGTTTTTCATTTCAGATATTGTATTCTTCAACTGTGTTTGGTTGTTCTTTATATTTTCTAACTCTTTAAAACTTCTTGTAGCTTGTCACTCTGTGCATCCATTTTTTTCTCCTAGTTCTTGGATCATCTAGGGATGATCAACTTGGATCACTGTAAAATCATTACATTTTTTTCTTGGATAGGTTGCATATCTCTGTCATTTAGTTATTCTTCTGGGGTTTTATCTTGTTACTTCATGCAGAATAAATTCTTCTGCCATCTCATTTTATCTAAATTCCCTTTGTATTTTTATGTATATGGAAGGTTAGTTATGTTTCTTGACTTGGAGAGGGGGCCTCTGTAGAAGTTGTCCTATGTGTCTCAGCAGTACATTCCCTTCCCATCACCCAAGGACAGGGATTAGCTGATCCCAGTGTGGGTTCTGACCTGCATTTGTGGACTTGGTTACACCGGCTGTTGGATCATAGCTGTCTTGCTTTTCATGTCTGCCTGTGGTAGGTGATACTGGTTTAGAGGCTTATGCAGGATTCTTGATGGGAGGGATAGTGCCTTCCCACTAGTGGGTAGAGTTGAATTTTGGTCCTCTGTTCAGCTGGGCCCTGTTACAGAGCATATCTTGAGGTGGCTATGGGCTCAGGAAGTCTTTAGGTAGCCTGTCTGCTGATACATGTGACTGTATTCTCACCCTTTTGGCTGTTTTTACTGAGGTGTCCCAGCACTGGAACCTACAGTTTGTTAGTTGGGGCTAGGTCTTGGTGCCAAAACTAGCACCTCCAAGGAGAACTCACATCAATGAGTACTATCTGGTACCTCCACCAGCAGTGTCCTTGTCCCCACAGTGAGCCCCAGCCATCCCCAACCTCCCAGCAGGCCCTCTAAGGCCAGGAGTAGGTCTTGGCCAGGATGATATGAATTCATTGTTTTTTTCGCTGGATTCCATTGCACACAAGACCTCATGTGCATCCTCCAAGAAGGGAGTCTCTGTTTCTCCCAGTGTTGGGGTGTTTCTGCACTGAAGCCCTGATGGCTTTCAAGACAAATGCTCTTGGGGCTCCTCTTCTATATGCCAGATCCTCCCCCTCAGGCTAGGGAGCCTGACATGGGGCTCCAAACTCATTCCTGTAGGAGGACTTAGGCAATATAATTATTTTCCAGTTTGTAGGTCACCAACCTGGGGGGAGTATTGTATTTGATTATATCATCACTATGCCCCTCCTACCATTTCAGAATTTCTCCTTTATGTCTTAGAATATAGAATACTTTTTTTTTCTTTAGTGGGTTCTAGTATTTTTTTTTTATATTTTTCAGCAGTTTCTTGTGACTTTGGTATGTTTATGAGAAGGGACCTCAAGGTTCTTCTACTTTACTATCTTGTCCTATCTAAGGATCTTGATATGGGGAGATTATTCTGGATTAATTGTCACAGGGTGGTTTCTTTGAGAAACAGACTCTGAAGCAGAAAGGAGAGAGCAGGGGGTTTATTAAGGAGTTCCCCTGGAGTCAAGAGCTGTGGAAGGAAAGAAGGAATCTTGATTAGTCAGAGGAAGAGGTCAGGCTACACAGCAGTTTCAATGGAATGACTCAGCTGTCTTTGTAGGGAGTAATAAAGATGGGATGACTCATTAAGCTGTTGCTCAGTTTTTTTTTTAATTTAGCAAAAAAAAAAAGGAAAAGGTCAAATTTGTTAAGACATTTGACTTTTTAATATGTAGGGTAAAGTAAATGTCTGGAAACAATCATAAAATTTTAAATGAAAGAAAAATAAAGCAAAATACAAAAAAAGAGAAAAGTAGTGTAAATAGCATACACAAAACAATTACTAAAGTAGATCTAGTCATATTGCTTAATGGTTAAACACCTTAAACTCTCCATTAACATTTTAAAAAATAATTGATTATGTGCTGTTATGAGAGAAATGCCTAAATTCAGATATATCTTTGGAGGCCATCCAGTATCTCTGCCTCTTGAAACCTCATTGTAATAACACAAAAGAGATTATTTTTAAAAGACATCAACCCAATGTGTGTACATTTATAACTGAATCACTTTGTTGTACAGCAGAAATATCATAGCATTGTTAATCAGCTATACTTAAATGAATCAATAAAGCTTTAAAAAATGAAAAAAAAAAGCCATAAACCCAAAAGGATAGAGAAAGTAGGAGTAAAGACATTAGCAACAGGACTTTAAATCCTGGAAAGCATATGAGTGAGTGCCCTTGGTCTAATTCGCACTGAAGAATTTTCAGAAGACTCAGAAATTAATGTCCACAGGTACCTCAGTTGGTGGCAATAATGTCTGAGAAAAGAAATGTTGGGTGAGAGCTATTTAAGAATAGTTGTCTGGAGTTCCCTTCGTGGCTCAGTGGTTAACGAATCCAACTAAGAACCATGAGGTTGCGGGTTCGATCCCTGGCCTTGCTCAGTGGGCTAAGGATCCAGCGTTGCCGTGAGCTGTGGTGTAGGTTGCAGACGCAGCTCGGATCCCGTGTTGCTGTGGCTGTGGCGAAGGCCGGCAGCTACAGATCCTGTTAGACCCCTAGCCTGGGAACCTCCATATGCCACAGGTGCGGCTCTAGATAAAGGCAAAAAGACAAAAAGACAAAAAAAAAATGAAGAAGAAGCAGTTGTCTGCTTAAATCTCCTCTCCCACCCTCTCCCCTAACTGTCCCTCCATTACCCTATTTTGTTGTCTAAAACTCCATGGAAACTTGAAAGAGAGGATCTCTGGACTGATGGACACAAGGAAAAGCTGAGGGCAGGTGAGCTAAAAAACGAAAACCCAGGGAGATGAAACTCCCCTCCAAGCTTCATAATAAGACTTCCTCTTCCTCAGTCCCTTTACCTTTTTACCAGTGCTGCAGCCAAGACTTAACTTCTGGACAGGACTTCAGGGAGTTGTTCAATGGGAAATCTTATCACTCCCAAAGAAGAGGACTAATGATACTGACATGGAGAGAGCCACAAAAATGGCCCAGTCAAATTACCTTACTGTAAATCCCAAAATCAATAGGTCCTATCATAGCACAGGGTTTATAATCAGCTTTTTGGGCCCTTCACTCTTAAATATTTAGGAACCTAGGATTCCTAGACATTTTAGGAAAGCCTCTAATACAGAAACGAGGGAGTTCCCATTGTGGCTTGGCAGGTTGCAAACCCAACTAGTATCCATGAGAATGTGGGCTTGATCCCTGGCCTTGCTCAGTGGGTTAAGGGTCCAGCATTGCCATGAGCTGTGTTGAGATTACAGGTGTGGCTCAGATCCCACATTGTTGTGGCTGTGGTGTAGGCCAGCAACTGCAGCTGTGATTTGACCACTAGCCCGGGAACTCCATATGTCTTAGGTGTGGCCCTAAAGAGCAAAATTAATAAAAAATAAAAATGATGTATGAAAACAATCAGAAAAAGGAGACAGTTTGAAGGAAAAGAAAATTGTGAAAAGAAAAAGAACATCGTAATCAGTATTGTAAAGACTATATTATTCAAAAAATGCAAATTATATTCACAATGACATCTAATTTTAATCTGTTTAATGAGGGTTAAAAATAGTAGTTATTAAATCTATAAAAGGTGTGAAATACTTTAACCAAATCCTTATGGGAAACAAATATAGAGTTGTAAACCAACAGACATAGAAATTTTATAATTTTTGCCCAGAAAACCCAATTCTAGAAAATGCTAAGTAAATAATTATACGTGGACAGATGGATATATAAAGATAGTCATTCTGAAAGTATTCACAAAAACAAGAAATGAGGTAAATTCCATATGTGCATCAAAAAGTGAATGATTTCCAAAGTGACTCAGAAAACTGTTTTAGTCATTGGAAATCATATTGTGTGACAATAATTAGAGTTTAGAAAATTTTTAATATAATACTCATTTAAAAATTATGTTTTGCAACTCCAATTTAAGAAAACGTTTAGGTATGTGTGCATATGTGTTTATGTGTGGTATGTGTTTGTGTATGTGTGCATGCATATACACACACAATAAATGTGAAGAAATACATATACAATAAATAGTAAGAAATAAAAAGGACTGAAATATGTATCAAAATTTATATATATATACACACACACAGTAAATGCTAAGAAATAAAAAGGACTGAAAAATAAATCAAAATTTAACTGTGCTTATCTCTGAGTAATAATAGGCTTATGGGTTAAATTTTCCTTTTTTATACTTTATATTCAATTTAATTTCAAGTGTATTAAATGTATTAAATAGGAAATTGAATTCCTCTTCATTTGGATTGGCAAGTGATGAACATGGAATAAATTGTTATCCAAAGCATTTGATTGCTATTAAAGACTTAGTCTTCTTACTGGCAGAAGAAGCACAAAATAACCAGTAAAACTTGTTCACACAACTGCGCTGACAATGATATTAATGCCTAGAACAACACAAGAGTTCACTAAGGGAAAACCATGCTGGGTTCAACTCGATAGAACCAGAGTAGGGTTAAAGCAAATGGAAAAAATGAAATTGACAGGAGAAACTATGCTTAATTCAAGCTCCCAGCCTGGGTGGGCATTTTGGGTGGGAAACTAGCTTCGCCAGAGTTTGGGTTCACTGACCACAAGTGGAACAAAGGTTTGCAGAGCAGGCCAGATTGAGGCAAGTAGCAATAAAACTGTTTTGCCCTGTGAGTACCACCCTGCAACATAATTAGCCACCTGAACAAAGGAAAACAGTGCCCAGGGTTCCTCCATTCAGGAAGCAGATCTGAAGAGCAGGAACTGGAGACATGTGCCAATACTTCCCCAAGATCAGAGGCCAAGAAAATAGCGTAATATCTGAAAAACAAATCTTATCAACTCGTAAGACTTTCTAACTCAGCTCTTCTGAATTTGGCAGTATATTTCAATGGATCTGGGTGTTGGTTCTAACCTAAAGTCATGAGGTTTTGTGAGGTATTTTTACATGCTAACAGATTTGACTAAGTTACATGAACTGTAATTTCTGATATTGGAAGGAAAGCTATTCTACCTAGGTTATGTGAGTACCTCTGCTAATTTAAAACAAAACAGCAACATTAAAAAAAAAAAAAAAGTTCCCGTCATGGTTCAGAGGAAACCAATCTGACTAGCATCCGTGAAGATGCAGTTTCGATCCCTGGCCTTGCTCGGTGGATTAAAGGATCTGGTGTTGCCCTGAGCTGTGATGTGGGTTGTAGATGTGGTTTGGATCCCGCGTTGCCATGGCTGTGGTGTAGGCCAGCAGCTACAGCTGCAATTTGACCCCTGTCCTGGGAACCTCCTTATGCCATGGGTACAGCCATAAAAGACAAGAAAGAGAGAGAGGGAGAGAGAGACGGAGAGAAAGAAAGGTAAAATTGAGCATTTCCCATTGTCTTTTTTCTTTTAATTGAATATGAAGTAGCATATTATATTGGAAGCATTTCTTCTTTCTGATCTTTGGAGTTATGATGTACGGTTGTCAAATAAAAAGTTACTTTATCTGAAAAAAAAAATAGACCAACAGCTATTCTATATCTATATAATTAATAGCCTCAATTCTTTTTATCGCTAATTCATTTGAGCATTCAGCCACTGTTTTATATACATACATACATACATATAGGGTGTTGATTATGCCTAGGCATTAGGGAATATATAAAGGCAAGTCACATGCACTCTTCTTTGAATCTAGTGGGGAGGCAATAAGGTATTAATATATAAATGCTTTAAATAATTATAAATATTATATAAAGGGCTCTTAATAGTCAGGATGGCTAGGCTATGTTGCAGTAACTGAAAAAAAGTATCAGTGACTTCACATAATAGAAGTGTGCTTATTTAGTCATAAAAGTTTAAAGAGGGCAAGAAGTTCTCTAGAGCAAAAAAAAAAGTTCCATCAAATGATTACTCAAGAATTTACAGGCCAAAATGTGTCCTCCAAATTTGCTGCCGAGAAGGAAAGAGATGGAACAGGCACATGGCTATTCAAGTATCTCAGATCAGAAGTAACGCATAAATCAGAAGTTTGAGTATGTATGTGTGTGCTGCAAATACATAAGATCTCAACAATTGCAAGTATGCAATACAGTATTAATTAACTATAGTTGTCTTGTTGATTTATTCATCTCATAGCTGAGTGTTTGTACCCTCCCACCAATAATCCATACCTAGCCCTTCCCCTGGCAACCACCTTTCCACTCTCTGGTCTATTAGTTCTATTTATTTATTTATTTATTTAGTAGTTTCTCACTGTCATTTTATTTATTTAATTACCTAATGAATTTTTTTACAATTATAGGTGTACAAAAATCATGAAAACCAAATTTTATAGCATTTCCATCCCAAACCCTCAGTGCATACCCTCATCCCCCAACTTGTGTCCTTTGGAAACCATAATTTTTCCAAAGTCTATGTATGAGTCAGTATCTGTTCTGCAAATAAGTTCATTGTATCCCCGTTTTTTTTAGATTCCACATTTGATATTGCTGTCTCATTGTCTGACTGGCTTTACTTCGCATGATAATTTCTAGGTCCGTCCATGTTGCTATAAATGCTGTTGTTTCATTTCTTTTAATGGCTGAGTAATATTCCATTGTGTATATATGTACCACATCTTCCCTATCCATTCCTCTGTCGATTGGCATGTAGGTTGTTTCCATGACTTGGCTATTGTATAGAGTGCTGCGGTGAAAACTGGAGTACACGTGTCTTTTTGAGTCATGGATTTCACTAGATAGATGCCTAGGAGTGGGATTTCTGGATCAAATGGTAATTCTATTTTTGGTTTTTTAAGGAATCTCAATACTGTTTTTCACAGCGGTTGCACCAATTTGCATTCCCACCAACAGTGTAATAGGGTTCCTTTTTCTCCACACCCTCTCCAGCTCTTACTGTTTGCAGACTTTTTGATGATGGCCATTCTGGCTGGCATAAGGTGGTACCTTGTAGTGGTTTTGATTTGCATTTCTCTAATAACGAGTGATGTTGAACATCTTTTCACGTGTTTTTTTTTTTTGCCATCTGTATATCTTCTTTGGAGAATTGTCTGTTTAGATCTTCTGCCCACTTTTTGATGGGGTTGTTTGTTTTTTTGGTATTGAGCTGTAGGTGGTGTTTGTAAATTTTGGAGATTAATCCCTTGCCAGTTCATTCATTTGCAAATATTTTCTCCTATTCTGTGGGTTATCTTTTTGTTTTGTTTAGGGTTTCCTTTCCTGTGCAGAAACTTTGAAGTTTAATTAAGTCCCATTTGTTTATTTTTCTTTTTATTGTCATTACTTTAGCAGGTGAATCTGAGAAGATGTTGCTGTCATTTATATCAGAGAGTGTTTGGCCTATGTTTTCCTCTAAGAGTTTGATAGTATCTGGTCTTATATCTAGATCTTTAATCCATTTTGAGTTTATTTTTGTGCATGGTGTTAGGAAGTGTTCTACTTTCATTTTTTTACATGTGGCTGTCCAGTTTTCCCAGCACCACTTATTGAAGAGGCTGTCTTTTCTCCACTGTATATTCTTGCCTCCTTTGTCATAGATTAGTTGACTATAGGTGCGTGTGTTTAATTCTGGGCTTTCTATCCTGTCCCATTGATCTATATTTCTGTCTTTGTGCCAGTACCATACACTTTTGATGACTGTAGCTTTGTAGTATCATCTGAGGTCGGGGAGCCTGATTCCTCCAGCTCCATTTTTCTTTATCAGGATGGCTTTGGCTATTCTAGGTCTTTTGTGCTTCCAAACAAACTTTAAAATATGTTGCTCTAGTTCTGTGAAAAATGTCCTTGGTAATTTGATGGGGGTTGCATTGAATCTGTAGATTGCCTTGGATAGTATAGTGATTTTGATAATATTGATTATTCCAGTCAAAGAGCATGGTATGTCTTTGCATATGTTCATGTCATCCTTGATTTCTTTCATCAGCAACTTATAGTTTTCATAGTGCAGGCCTTTTGTCTCTTTAGGTAGGTTTATTCCCAAGTATTTAATTGTTTTTGATGCCATGGTAAATGGGATCATTTTCCTAATTTCTCTTTCTGATCTTTCATTGTTGGTATATAGAAATGCAGTCGATTTCTGTGTATTAATTTTGTATCCTGCGACTTTGCCAAATTCATTGATGAGCTCTAAGAGTTTTCTGGTAGAGTCTTTAGGATTCTCTAGGTATAGTATCATGTCATCTGCAAATAGTGGTAGTTTTACATCTTCCTTTCCAATTTGGATTCCTTTTATTTCTTTTACTTCTCTGATTGCTGTGGCTGGGATTTCCAAAACTATGTTGAATAGCAGTGGCGAGAGTGGACATCCATGTCTTGTTCGTGATCTCAGCAGGAATTCTTTCAGCTTTTCACCATTGAGAAAGATGTGGGCTCTGGGTTGTCATAGATGGCCTTTACTATGTTGAGGTAGGTTCCCCTCATGCCCACTTTCTGAAGGGTTTTTATCAGAAATGGGTGTTGGATTTTGTCAAAGGCTTTTTCTGCATCTTTTGAGAGGATCATATGGTTTTTATTCTTCAGTTAGTTAACGTGGATTGATTGATTTGTGGATTTTGAAGAATCCTTGCATAACTGGGCTAAATCCCACTTTATCATGATGTACAACCCTTTTAATGTATTTTTGAATTTGGTTGGCTAGTATTTTGTTAAGGATTTTCGCATCTGTGTTCCTCAGTGAAAAGGGCCTGTAATTTTCTTTTTTCGTGGTAACTTTGTCTGGTTTTGGTATCAGGGTTGCAGTGGCCTCATAGAATGAGGTTGGGTGTGTCCCTTCCTCTGCAATTTTTTGGAATAGTTTCAGAAGGATAGGTATTAGGTCTTCTCTAAATGTTTGATAGAATTCACCTGTGAAGCCATCTGGTCCTGAACTTTTGTTTGTTGGAAGTTTTTTAATCACAGTTTCAACTTAAGAACTTGTGATTGGTCTATTCATAGTTTCTATTTCATCTTGGTTTAGTCTTGGAAGATTGTACTTTTCTCTAAGAATGTGTCCATTTTTTTCTAGGTTTTCCATTTTGTTGGTGTATAGTTGCATATAGTAGTCTCTTATGATCCTTTGTATTTCTGTGATGTCTGTTGTTACTTCTCCTTTGTCATTTCTAATTTTATTGATTTGTATTCTTTTTGTTGATAAGTCTGGCTAATGACTTATCAATTTTGTTGATTTTTTCAAAGAACCACCTTTTAGTTTCATTGATCTTTTCTATGGTTTTCTTTGTTTCTATTTCATTGATTTCTGCTCTGATCTTTATGATTTCTTTCCTTCTACTAACTTTAAGTCTTGTCAGTTCTTCCCTCTCTATGTAGCTGCTTTAGATGTAAAGTTAGGTTGCTTATTTGAGCTTTTTCTTGTTTCCTGAGGTAGGCTTGTATTGCTATAAACTTTCCTCTTAGAACTGCTTTTGTTGCATCCCAGAGGGTTTGGAGTGTCATATCTTTGTTGTCATTTGCTTCTAAGTATTTTTTAATTTCCTCTTTGATTTCTTCAGTGATCCATTGGTTGTTTAGTAGCATGTTGTTTAGTCTCCAAGTGTTTGTATTTTTTGCCATTTTTTTCTTGTGGTTGATTTCCAGTCATATAGCATTGTGGTCAGAGAAGATGCTTGATATAATTCAATTTTCTTAAAGTTACCAAGGCTTGATTTGTAGCCCAGGATGTGATCAATCTTAGAGAATATTCCATGTGCACTAGAGAAGAATGTGTATTCTGTTGCTTTTGGATGGCATGTCCTATAAATATGTATTAAGTCTATCTGATCTAATGCTTCATTCAGGACCTGTGTTTCCTTCTGTCTGGATGACCTGTCCATTGCTGTAGGTGGGGTGTTAAAGTCCCCCACTATGATGGTGTT
>PVHT020000173.1:18125605-18145730 GCA_004024745.2 Catagonus wagneri | reverse complement strand
TTTTGGATTTTTGTTGCTCTTTTTTCTTCCCTTCCTCTCTTGTTGTCTCCTATCACAAGATGACTGTCTTTAATGTTGTATTTGAGTTGATTTTTCTTATTTGTTTGTGTATCGATTGTGGAGTTTTGATTTGCAGTTACCCTGAAGTTTTGATATAGGAGTCTATATATAAATGAGATTGTATTAAGTTGTTGGTTTCTTAATTGCACGTGCTTCTCCAGTGTCCTGCATTTGTGCTCTCTTCTCACAATTTCTGATTTTGTTAGTGTAATTGTGCATGGATGATTTAGTATCTTTACTGTATATGTGCCTTTACTGGTGAGTCTTGTCATTGGTACTGTTTTTATTTCTGGTTGTGGCCTTTTCTTTTCTGCCTAGAGAAGTTCCTTTAGTATTTGTTGTAAGGCTGCTTTAGTTTTGCAGAAATCTCTTAGCTTCTTCTTATCTGTAAAGGCTTTGATTTCTCCTTCAAATCGGAATGAGAGCCTTACTGGGTAAAGTAATCCAGGTTGGAAGTTTTCTTCTTTTCATCACATTAAGTATATCATGCTGCTCCCTTCTGGCCTGCAGAGTTTCAGCTGAAAAATATGCTGATAACCTTATTGGGGTTCCCTTTTTTGTGGTTTCTTTTCCCTAGCTGTTTTCAATATTTTCTCTTTGTCTTTAATTTTGGTCATTTTGATTAATATGTGTCTCGGGGTATTCCTCCCTGGGTTTATTTTGTATGGTACTCGTTGCACTTCCTGGATTTGAATGAGTGGTTCCTTTCCCTTGTTAGGGAGGTTTTCGGCTATTATCTCTTCGAATATTTTATCTGCCCCCTTCTCTCTCCCTTCTCCCTCTGGCACCCCTATAATATGGACACTGGTGTGTTTAATGTTATCCCAGAGTTCTCTGAGACTCTTCTCATTTCCTTTCAATCTTTTATCTCTTTTCTATTCTGCATTAGTGATTTCCACTAATCTGTCCTCCCCCTTGCTGATTTGTTCTTCTGCCTCCTGTATTCTACTGTTGGCTGCTTCTAATGAATTTTTTATTTCAGATACTGTATTTTCCGTCTATTCTTGCTTAATTTTTGTATCTTGTATTTCTTTGCTCAGTGTTTCCTGTAAATTATCAATCTTTGCCTCTAGTTTATTTCCAATGTCTTGCATCATCTTCAGTATCAACAGTTTAAAGTCTCTTTCCAGGATGCTGATAATCTCCTCATCACTGAGCTGTTTTTCTAGGGTTTTTCCTTTTCTCCCTTATCTGAGTTATAGTTTTCTGTCTTTTGATTTTTATATGTTTTTGGTGTGGTGTCCTTTTTTGCAGACAATAGAGTTGTAACCTCTCTTACTTCTGGTATTTGCCTCCCTTGTGGCTGAAGCTGGTATGGGGTGCTTGCTGTAGGCTTCCTGATGGGAGGGACTAGTGCCTGCCCACTGGTAGGTGGGGCTGATT
Organism: Catagonus wagneri; assembly: GCA_004024745.2. NCBI lineage: Eukaryota > Metazoa > Chordata > Mammalia > Artiodactyla > Tayassuidae > Catagonus > Catagonus wagneri. Next base: position 18,144,287 of record PVHT020000173.1, on the reverse strand, counting down.
CCTATTCCTCTGGTGGATGGGGCTTTGTCTCTGGGTGAGATTAAAGGTGGCTGTATGTCTGAGGGGTCTCTAGGTAGCCTATTTACTGATGCGCGGGGCTGTGTTCACACCTGGATTATTGTTTGGCCTGGGGCATCTCGGAGCTGATGGGAGGGACCAGAGTTTCCAAAAAAAATGGCTACCTCCAGAGAAATGCAGGCTGATGAATTTTCTCAAGAGCTGTGCCTCCAATGCCCTTCCCCCACAACAAGCCACAGTCACCCCTGTTTTCCCAGGAGATCCTCCAAGAATTGCACTCAGGTTCTACCTGGATTCCTGTGGAGACTGCTTTGCCCTGGGACCCAGTGTACATGAAAGTCTGTGTGCGCCTTTCAAGAATGGGGTCTCCTCTTTCCCCCAATCCTGTGGAGCCCCTGCACACAAGCCCCAACGACCTTCAATGTCAGATGCTTGGGGGGCTCTTTCTCCCTGTGCCAGATCCCCAGGCATGGGGATTTGACGTGGGGCTCAGAACTCTCAGTCCTGTAGGTGAGTCTCTGTGATACAGTTATTTTCCAGTCTGTGGGGCTTCCCACCCGGGAGGTATGTGGTTGCTTCTATCGCGTAATCGCCCCTCCTACCTCTTGCTATGGTCTCCTCTTTGTCTTCTGGAGTAGAATATGTTTTTGAAAGTTTCCAGTCCATTTGATTGAAGGTTGCTCAGCATTTGGTTGTAATTTTGTTGTTTTTTGGGAGAGAAGTTGAGTTCCAGTCCTTCTATTCTTCCATCTTAATCCAATCTAGTTCAACTTTTTTAGATTCCACATATAAATGAGATCATACAGTGTATTTCTGTCTTACTTCACTTAGCACAGTGTCCTCCATGATCAGCCATGTTGTTGCAGGTAGCAGGATGTTGTCTGTTATATGGCTGAATGATATTCTATTGTGTGTGTATTGTGTGTGGCTGAATAGGATATATACATCACCCTATTGATTGATATTGTGTATATATATCAATCACATTTTCTTTATCCATTTATCTCTTGATGAATTCATAGGTTGTTGCCATATCTTGCCTTTTGTGAATAATGCCACAATGGACAGGAGAGTGTGGGTATCTTTTGGAGATACTAATTTCATTTATTTTAGATATATGCTCAGAAGTGAGATTGCAGACAGTATCATATGGTATTTCTAACTTTCTTAGGAGCCTCCATACTGTTTTGCATAATGACTACACCAATTTAACTCCTACCAACAGTAATAAAGAGTTCCTTTTTCTCTACACTCTTCCTAACACTCATTATCTCTAATCTTTTTGATAAAAGCCATCCTAACACCTGTTAAGTGGTACCCCATTGTGCTTTTGTTTTGCAATTCCCTCAGGGTTAGTTATGCTGGGCACCTTTTCATGTGACTGTTGACCATTTGTATGTCTTTGAAAAAATGTCTACTTGGGTCCTTTGCGCTTTTAAAAAATCATATTTTTTATATTGAGTTTTATGAGTTCCTTATAAATTTTAGAAAAAGGTTAAGAAGAGTGGGTATAAGTTCTATGTATGGTACAATTCACCTGTGAAACCATCTGATTGTTGGCTTTTGTTTGTAGGGGGTGTTTTTATTATGTATTCAGTTTCATTTCTAGTGATCAGTCTGTTCAGTTCTGTTGATTCAGTTTTGGTGTATGTTTTGAGAAAGATGTCCATTTCTTCTACATTGTCAAATTTGTTGCCATATAATTTTTCGTAGTAATTCTCTTTTTTAAATTTCTACAGTATCTGTTGAGGTTTCTCCTATTTCATTGCTTATTTTGTTTGAGTTCCTTCTCTCCTCTTGGTAAGTCTAGCCAGAGGTTTGTCAATTTTGTTTACCCTTTCAAAGAACCAACTCTTGATTTTATTGATTTTTTTCCCATTGTTCTCTGAATCTCTACTTTATTGATTTCCTCTCTGATTTTTATGATTTCCTTCCTTCTGCTGACTTTAAGTTTTGTGTGTTCCTCTTCTAATTCTTGTAGGTGGTAGGTTAAGTCATAGAGTTGAGATTTTTCTTCTTTTTTGAGGAAGGTCTATATCACTGTGAACTTCCCTATAAGAGTTGCTTTTTCAGCATCCCAAAGATTTTGAATGGTTATGTTTTCATTATCATTTGTTTTGAGGTATTTTTGAATTTCCCTTTTGATTTGCTCATTGACTCACTGGTTTTTTTAGAAGCATGTTGTTTAGTCTCCCTGTAGTGAGTTTTTTCTCATTTCTTTTCCTGTGGTTGATTTCTAGCTTCATGTCATTGTGGTCAGAAAAGATGCTTGAAATAATTTCTGTACTCTTAAATTTGTTGAGGTTAGTTTTGTGCTGCAGTATGTGCTCAATCCTTCAAAATGTTGCAGGCCCAACATTCAAGTACATGTGCATATAAATGTGTATTCTGATTTTTTTTTTTTGGATTTAATGTCCTGAAAATATCAATTACATCTACCTTTTCTGTTGTTTAATTTAGGATCTCTGTTGCCTTATTAATTTTCTGTCTAGAGAATCTGTCCATTGATGTAAGTGGGATTTTAAAAGTCTCCTGCTATTATTGTATTCCCATCACATCTGCTTTTATATCTGTTAGTATTTGTTGTATTATTTGGGTATTGCTTTATTATGGGCATACTTACTGATGACTATACTATCCTTCTATTGAATAGATCCTTTTATCATTAAATAGCGTCCTTCTTTTTCTTTGTGGCCTTCATTTTAAAATCTATTTTGTCTGATATGAGTATTGAAACTCCTGCTTTCCTATCTTTTCCATTCACATGAAATATCTTTTTCCATCTCACTTTGAAATTCTTTCTGTCCTTGGCCCTAAGATGAGTCTCTTGTAGGTTGCATGTTGTAGGCACCTGTTTTTTGTTTTTTTTTTTTTAATCTAGTCTGCTATTCTGTCTTTTGATTGGAGCATTCATTTCATTGACATGTAAGGTAATTACTGATATGTATGTATTTATTGCCATTTTAAACCTTAGTTTCCAGTTGATTCTATGTTTCTCCTTTGTTCCTTTTTTTTTTTTTTAGGGTCGCACCACGGCATATGGAGGTTCCCAGGCTAGGGGTCAAATCAGAGCTGTAGCTGCTAGCCTACACCACAGCCACAGCAACACAGGATCTGAGCATTTTTACAATAGATCTGTATAGTGGCTTATTTAAATGATTACTTATGAATTGTGATTTCCTATATCCTGTATCTTCTTTTCTATTTAGAAGAGACTTTTCAGTATTTCCTTTAGAATTGCTTTAGTATTGCTGTATTCCTTCAGTTTTTGTTTGTTGGAGAAACTCTTTATTTTTCCTTTTATCTTATTTCTCTGTTTATTTTATTTCATTTCTAGTTTTATTTTTATCTTTTTAGGGCTATGGAAGTTCCCAGGCTAGGGGTTTAATCGGAGCTATAGCTTCTGGCCTACACCACAGCCACAGCAACTCAGGATCCAAGCCACATCTGCAACCTATACCATAGCTCATGGCAACACTGGATCCTTAACCCACTTAGCAAGGCCAGGGACTGAACCCACATCCTCATGGATATTAGTTAGGTTTGTTAACCACTGAGCCATGACAGGAGATCCCTATTTTTCCTTCTATTTTAAATGATATTCTTGCTGGGTAGAGTGTTTTAGGCTGTAAAATTTTCCCTTTTAGAACTTTGAATATATCTTTCTGCCTGTTCTGGCTTGTAGTGTTTCTTTATAGAATAAGCTGATAGACTTATGGGGGTTCCTTTATGGTTAATGCTTTGTTTTACTCTTGCTGACTTCAGAATCCTCTATCTTTAACTTGTGCCATTTTTATTATAATATGTCATGGTGTGAATCTGTTTGGATTCAACTTGTTTGGGGCCCCCTGTGCTTCCTGAATCTTGCTGTTTCCTTTAGATTTGGAAAGTTTCAGCCATAATTTCTTCAAATGTATTTTCAATCCCCTTTTCTTTTCTCTTTCCTTCTGGAATCCCTATTATGTATGGATTGATGTGCTTTATATTATCCCATAGATTTCTTATATTGCTTTCATGTTTTTTCATTTGGTTTTCTGTCTGCTGTACCGATTGGGTGATTTCCATTATTCTAGCTTCCAAGTCACTAATTCATTCCTCTGCGTTATTCATTCTGCTCTTCAGTGCCTTATCTCAGCTTGTGTCTCTGGAAATGAATTTTCTAATTTTTCTTAGTTCCTCCATATATTTTCTAGTTTCTTTCTAAAGTAATCTGCATTACACCATGCTGGTGTAAGCCTATGCATGCTTCCAGGGAGATGGAATCAATGTGCAGTGCCTGATTGCTGGGCCCTTGACAGTCGTGAAGACCCATGGGGAAGCGACACATGCTACTCATGGTTGCAGGGCCCTGGGAAGTGGCAGTGACCCTTAGGCAGGTGTAGGCAATGCCCAGAGCATTTGGCAGTGGCAGCAGAAGGTCATGTGTGTTCACAGGGGAGTGAAAGCAACATTGAGTGGCACTTGGTTGCAGTGTCCTCCTCTGTGCTGATCCCTGAGGTGACTGGGGCCACAGGTGGTGCCTGTTCAGGGACCCCTAGTGGTGATGAGCTGTGCCCACCTCTCTATTCTGAGATGGCTCTGGTGGTTTGCCCCCATAGCCCTTATAAGAAGCCCTGTCTGCCAATAGCTGGTGCAAGAGGCACCCTGCCACCAAAAGACCATATGTGTACAGAGAAAGATATTCCTATGGCAGTCCACCCCTCCTCCCTCTCTCCCATCCCAACAATGGTGCTTTGCTTCTCCTGCAGGTCCAGGCCTCCTCCTGGGTTCCCTCAGCTGTGGCACTCCACTTCCCAGCCTATGGCACACTGCTTCCTAGCCCCTCATGCCGTCTCCACGTAGCCAACCCTGGACCTCTCCCCAGAACTGACCTCCAAAGCCTGAGTCTCGGCACGCAGCCCCCTACCCATGCATCTCCTATCCACGCATCTCAAGCTGTGGTGTCTGGGGCGGGGGTGGGGGTGGTACTGGTGTTTTGTGTGGCTCTGTGCTTTTCTTTCCTGAGTGCAGCTGCTGTGCTTTTCTTTGAGGCTTTGAGGTCCTTCCATCTTGACTGATCTCCCTGCCAGTTAAGTGGCTTCCCAGGGTGTGGGTTCCTTTCTTTCACAGCTCCCTTTCAGGAATGCTGGTCCTGTTCTGATTACTTTTTTTCTCTTCTCCATCTCACTTTTTTCTTTTTGTTCTACCCAGTTATGTGGAGGCTTTCTTGCCCTTTTTGGAGGTTTAAGTGGTTCAGCATTGAGCAGATGTTGTATGCAAATCATTCTACATGTTCTACATGTAGACCGTTTTTTTTAACCTGTTTGTAGGAGAAGGTGCATGCCATGTCTTACTCCTCAGCCATCCTTATTCTACCTCCTAAGTTTTATTTTTTTATTTTATTTTTTTTTAGGGCCACACATGTAGCATATGGAAATTCCCAGGATGGAGGTTTAATAAGAATTGCAGCTGCCAGCCTACACCACAGCCAGAGCAATGCAGGATCTGAGCTGTGTCTGCAAACTACATCACAGCTCTCGGTAACACCAGATCTTAACCCACTGAGCAAGGCCAGGGATCAAACCCATATCCTCAGGGATACTAGTCGGGTTCGTTACCACTGAGGCATGATGGGAACTCCCCCACCTCCTAAATTTTAGTAATTACCGATTAGCATATATGGAATGGAGATATTTTCTCTCATTCTGTAGGTGCCTTTTCATTTTGTTTATTATTTCCTGTGCTCTCCAAAAACTTTTTAGTTTGATGTAGTCCCACTTTATTTTTCCATTTGTTCCCCATGCTTTTGGTGTAGTATCCAAAAATATCATTGCTAGGCCCAATATCAAAAGATTTCCCCTATGGTTTCTTGTGACGGTTTTACAGTTTGGGGTCTTACATTTAGGTTTTTAATACTTTTTAAATTCTTTTTTTGTGTATGGTTTTTAGATAAGGATCCAGTTTTATTCTTTTGCATGTGAACATTAATTTTCCAATATACTGTGTTTTCTTGACACATCTTTTAAAGATTAGTTGACTGGGTATGCATGAGTTTATTTCTGGAATCTCTATTCTTTTCCATTGCTCTGTGTGTTTCTTTTTATACCAGTACCATGGAGTTGCTTCAGGCTTCACAATTCAATGGAGGTTGGTGGGCTTGCCTTCAGAGGCAAAGATGATATGTATCCCACCAAGTGTCTGGGCAGCCAGGACTACTTTCAGACCATAACTGAGGTCTCAGGCTGAGCTGTAGAGCCATTTCAGGATCTTTTATCAGACTGAGGGTGATAGGCCTATCTCGGAAGAGATGGATGGGAAGAACATATGCATATGTCTCCTGCCTACTTCTTGGGTGTGCAGAATTGCCTCCAGATCTCAGCTAAGAGGGCCTGGAGTATCAGGTCCCAGGGCCAGTGTCAGCAGTCTTGTTACCCAAGGCCCCTCTGGGCATGACTCCTGCTGAGTCCCTTGGTGGACAGTCGTAGTGGCAGGACCAAGACCAAATGGGGCTATATGTAATTTTTCAGTGGAATGGGACTAATTTTGGGTCTGTATCTAGGACCATGGTTGGTGAGTCAACTACCTGGACATGGGCCTGCCTTCTCAAAATCCCCTACCTCAGTCTTGGGCTCCATTTAGGTTTCACATGGGTCTCCTACATGGGTCCCAAAGTTCCCACAAAAACACTTTTGTCTGTGGATGACTGCTAAATTGTTGTTGCTTAGGGGGCATAGAAGCAGGGGACCTCCTATTTTGCCAGCTTGCTGACATCATCACTTTATAAATTCTTATTTTTGTATTTGATGTAGTAGCCTTAGAAAAAAAATTGAGACAAATTAATTTTAAATTATATATTTATTAACGTAAATGAAGGAGCTTGCTTAGCACACTGCCTGCACATAACAGGCTCTTCGTGATTATTTTGACACTTATATTAGCTAAGCAACAATAATGAGAAAATGATTCCTTATCAAGCACAAAGTAATATCCATGTATGACATGGTTAAGTATTTAATTCTCTTGATTTTAAATGATTTTTATTTTTTCCCATTATAGCTGGTTTACAGTGTTCTGTCAACTTTATACTATATGGCAAGGTGACCAAGTCACACATACAAAATTATATATTCTTTTTTCTCACATTATCATGCTCCATCGTAAGTGACTAGATATAGTTCCCAGTGCTATACAGCAGAATCTCATTGCTTATTCATTCCAAAGGCAATAGTTTGCATCTATTAACCCCAATTTCCCATTACATCCCACTCCCTCCCTCTCCCCCTTGGCAACCACAAGTCTTTTCTCCAAGTCTATGATTTTCTTTTCTGTGTAAAGGTTCATTTGTGCCGTAAGTTAGATTCCAGATATAAGTGATATCATATGGTATTTGTCTTTCTCTTTATTTCACTTATTGTGAGAGTCTCTAGTTCCATCCATGTTGCTGCAATACTTTTCTTTAAAAATAGTAAAACTGATTTGAAAAGAGCTGGAAACAATAAGTAATCGGGTAAAGATTCTAGAAATATAAGATCAACCCTCAGGCCCAAATCAACCAAAGTTCAAATCCAAATTAAGAAAACAAAGCAGTTTTTAAAATTCAAAACCATAGCAGACATAATAATTTAATAAGTTGTGATCATTTTCACGTATCTTTCTACCTGCAACTTTGTAGAAGTTTCTCAACAAACCTTTCAACAAACCTTGTTTCAATTTTAATAATGTTTTATCCTACTTTTTTCTTCTTTTGTTGTTAGCTCCACTTTTGTGTAATTATGCTACTCTTATATGAAGATTTCCACATTAGATAATGCAGAACTACTGTATTGTGTGATTATTGTGAAAGTGGGTTATGGCCCAGTGTTTCCTTTGCATTTTACTCCTCACTAGCCAGTACTGAGAGAATGGTAACCAGCTTTAATATACACAGTACGGGGGTTTAAACAAACATCTCTGTTGAAAAATTATCATTACTGAAGCTAGCCACAAGGAAAATAATGTACTAATTTTAAAAAATAAAAATCCAAATACATTAAAGACGTTTTACCCATAACAATATGACTTGGACTTCTCTGATTCTAATGGCCTCTTGCATTGTAACAAAGACAAATTTTAAAGAGGAATAAGTTCCAAAGACAAGGACTGCTGGGGAAAATCCTAAAACATTGCTCCTGAACATTTATCATTACAGCAGCCAAAATACACTTCTCAGTTGTCTTTAGCTGTCCAAACCAAACCCAAAGAGGTTATAAAAATCCAAGGAAATTCAGTTCAACTGTTTTTTTGTTTGTTTTTTGTATTTTTGTCATTTTAGGGCCGCACCCACGGCATGTGGAGGTTCCCAGGCTAGGAGTCTAATCAGAGCTACAGCTGCTGGCCTACACCACAGCCACAGCAGCACCGGATCCAAGCTGTGTCTGCAACCTACACCACAGCTCACAGCAACGCCGGATCCTTAACCCACTGAGCGAGGCCAGGGATTCAACCCCCAACCTCATGGTTCCTAGTCAGATTTGTTTCCACTGCACCATGACAGGAACTCCTAGCTCAACTGTTTGAAGCCTATTTTGGAATACCTACTATGTGTTCAGCCCCGCTGGCCTCTGGAAATAAAGAAATGAGTATGGCATTTTCGTGTTGATACTGAAGTTAACACATTTACTCAAACCCTGATACCAAGTCTGGGATAATAAATTATCAACATCTAAAGAATATTCCCAAATATATCCATTAACATTACAACTCAGTAAACATTTGTACTTCAGTAATAATGAACAGTCATTTATTAATCTTCCACATCATTCTAGACTCTGAAATCCCCCTAAATGTATAAAACTCTCACTTACTGTCATGGTGATACTGGGAATAATGTTTTCAAGATCCTAAGATGGTCCTAAGACTCAGGATCCTGGTGGTACTAAGATCTCTTATCCCTAATTCATTATCTGTAAAAAAAGAAAAAAAAAGAAAAAGGCACTGTGTGCATTTAAATGCTTTATTTCGTTATATTAAATGAAAGTTTACTCATGGAGACTGCTGAGTATTCTGTACATATGCAACACTATTTGTTCTTAAGTCTGGGGATTTCCTTTACTTGGCATGAATTATAGGAGAGGTGCCTAACACTCAGACCAAGTGAGTTATTCTAGCTTATGTTGGGTGTTGGGGAAAAAAGTGCATAAACCAGAGGATGTCATTATACCAGTGACAATGGAGGAGAAAATATCCAGTGCTGACAGCCCTGCTCACTTGTAAGCTGATTGGTGTCAACATGCAGAGCAGTACAGACGGACTGGCTTTAAGAAGGGGTTTGCTGCATCTGGCGAGAAAGGAAGTGTAACAGCAAAAAGAGAACAAATATTGTATGTCTGTGTTTGCTCCACCTAGGAAAAGCAGACACAATGAATCTACAGTATGTATAGAGAAGGAACTAACCACATGTATTAATACAGTCTTTGTGCCTCAGCTATAAAACAAGTTCTGGGCTTGTACTTAAAGTGGCTGCACAGATGAGGCCTTTTCCCCTTTCTTTGCAATATTCCATATTCTAATTATGACTTGCACTACTTCTGGCACAAAGGCAAGGCCACTGATGTGGCCCCAAGAGTAGGCATGATAAAAAGCCAGGCCCATGAACTCATGTGACTGCTCTTTTCCACTTCGCTTCTCCTCTCTCGGCTAATGCAGTCTGTGTTTTTTGACAGCATTTGGAATTCTTCAAGCTGTCTCTGGTTGCTTTTCACTCACTGAAAAAAAAGATCAGATCTTCAGAAGTAATTCTGTAGTTACTGGCAGGAGAAGAAGCACAGACTGGTTAACAATGTGGTATAAAACCCCACAAGCATATATAAGTGCTAATAATTGATTATAGTAAAAAGGGCCTTGTCAAAGCTAGTGGAATTGTCCAGTATTCTATGTGAAATCCAAGTGCAAAATTTACATTATGGATGACAGGTTTCCCCACTTCAGATGGTAGTTCATTTTGGCTCTAAATATTTTGGGTATTCCATTTTAGACCATAAAGGAATTAACATCATCAAGTTAACGAAAATTCCTAAACGAGATGGTCTAAATCGTCTTACTATATTTCTGTTATTTATAGTGGGAGGCTCCTAGGTTTCTGTATAAATTGATGTTTAATTATTGAATATTGAAAGATACATTGAACTTTACCCCAAAATTATATCAAGCTCTTAGGAAGAACAGGTGTTCTTAATGATGAGTGAGTCTCATTTAAACTGTGTAGCTATAAACATAGGAAAGTCTCCCACACAATTTGTACTTAAGTTTTAGCTTTTTGAGTACGGTACTAACATAATTCTGAAGTAAAGAGTCTTCTATTATAATGTAATCTTTGAACATTTAATTTTTTTTTCTCTTTTTCTCTCTTGGAGTAATTTATTTTCCTGAAATTTCAATACTTTGGTCATTTGAAAATCAGGAGCATTATTACATTCATTTCATTCACTCAGTTATTCATTCAACAAATATTTGCTGAGTGCCTGGAAATACAGTAGTTATCACACCAGAATGAAACCCATACTCTACCAAAAGGAGATAGGTAATACATAAAATAAACACAGAAAATATTTAGTAAGCTAGATATCGATAGGAGTTACAGAGAAAAAAAAAAAGAACAAAAGGTATAGGGAATGGGATTTTAAATACGGTGGCCAAGAAATGCTTCACTGAGAAGGCTATTTATCCTTCAGGTAGTAGAAACAGAAAAAATCCAGTTATGTGCATTTATGGTAGAAAAGTGTGGAGGAAACAACCACAAAAGCTTTGAAGGCAGATTATTCATGGAATGTAAGAAGAAGAGCAAAGTGGCCAATATAACCAGAATGGAGCAACAAGCAAAAATGATCACAGAATCGTAATCAGGACCAGATCATATAGACCAATGTAAGGTCTTTAGCATTTATTCTGAGTGAGATAAGAAGCCATTGGATGGTTTATGTAGAAAAGTGGTACGATTGAATTTATGCACTGTTAAGTCAGTTATATTGATATAAACTGTTGGCTTAACAAAGGCAGAAAGAGAATACTAGCTGGAAACTTGTTATAATTATTCATTCAAGAAATGATTACTTGGACTAAATTGATAAAAATGAAGGGAGTATAAATAGAGTATAGTTGTATATTAAAGGTAGATGAGTAGTACTCGGTGATCGATTGAAACCTGGTTATAAGAGGAGAAAAACTGACTCCTCAGATGTGGAGCTTGGCAGATTAAATGTGGAGTTGCCATTTGCTGATATGGAAAAGATTCTGTGAATAACAGATTTGGAGAGAAGTGTAAGAGCATGATTTTGAACTTGTTAAATTTGAGGTGCCTTTTAGATATTTAAGAAGAGAGATCTTGAGTTTAAAGAGGAGGTCTGGGAGTTGTCCGTGGAGAAGTGATTTTTGAAGTCATGTGAAAGATGGGATTGCCAAGATAGTGAATGTAGGGGAGAGAAGACTCTGAGGACTGTGTCCTGGAGCACTCCAGTGATTCCTGGTTTGGAGAATTAAGAGAGACCCTCAAAGAAGTCTTAGCTGGAGCAACCAGTGAGAAAAAAGAAAACTGGAAGTCTGTAGTGTCCTGGAATCTACATGAGGAAACTTTCAAGGAGGAGGGAGTGATCAAATATATCAACTTTTGATGATGGGTCAAGTGAGATGATGAATAAGAATGGATTTGGATTTAGCAATATGAAGGTCACTGGTGATAACAGCAATTTCATTAGAGTGGTGAGATCAAAAGCTTGATTGGAGAGGCTGTAAGACAGAAAGGTATGTGAAGAATTGAGGACTGTTAATTTAGACAACATTTTGAAAGGTTCTTTTATGTAAAAAGAAATGAGAAATTTATTAGTAGTTGAATGGAATGATAGTTAATATAATCCTTTTCCTTTCTTCATATGAGAGGAATAACAACGTGTTTATTATAAATGATCAGGAGGAAAGTAAAGGAAAATAATACAGGAGCAGAAAAATGTCTTGAATTGGGAAAGAAAGCAAGCAGTCTCCTGCCAACTAGAAGAATTATCTTTAGATAGCAACACCCTTAAGTCATCCACTATCAAAGGAACAGATGCAAGTAGGTGGTTAGTTACTATGTCAGGGCTTTGTGGAAGCTCTTTTCTGTTTGTTTCTCTTTTACCTGAAGGCAAGGTCATTAACTGGGAGTTAGGATTTAAGAGGAAGTTTTAGAAGTTTGAGGAGAGAAGAAAGGGTAGGAAATACTTATCAGGGGGAGTGGAAAAATGAATGGATTGGGGAAATATAATATGATTACCAGGCAACATTAAGAGCCCACTTGAGATTAGCAGTCATAAATTTAAAGGAAGACAATCGTTAGGGTTGTGTTTTTCTGCAGCCATATTCAGCTGTATGGGAACAGATGTGGAGTAGGAAGAGAGATGGATTTAACCATGGATTAACCATGGTTGGAATGCAAGACAGATACAATGCAAGGAAAGAGGTAGAGAATAATTATAATGATGGGTCGTGGGGTGTTAGGTGAATAGGAAAGAGGGTTCATAAGGGGGACCGTGAAAAAGTGGTCTGATCAACTGATTTTGGCCTGCATGAGGTATAAATATGCATGAACTGGAAAGACAAGAGGTAATACTCATGGAGAGAGATTCCTAAAATTTCAATTTGGGGAAATTGAGTTATTTTTAAAAAGATCTGTAGGGTATACCAAGTTCCTTTGTGCCACAGTGGGTTAAGGATCAGTTGTGACTGAAGTGGCTCAGGTTCTCGGGTTGCTGCTGGGTGCAGGTGCAGAAAAAAACAAAACAAAAAAACCTAGATGGTATAACCTTAGTACTGACTGTCTCACTATCTGAAACAGTAGATGGAAGGTGGTGACTTCAGAAAAAAAAGAAGCTCAGGGCACCAAAAAGCTGGATTGAAGGATCATCTACATAGATTTTGAAATAAGCAGGAATTAAGACAATAATAGTTTAGGAGAGAGTGACTTTTATGTAAGAGTTAAACTTTTAAAGGAGAAAGGGAAAGTGATTTAGAGGCCAGTAAATGAGTACAAGGGAGGGTAATATGAACTCTCACAACATGAGCTTTAAAGTGGGAAGAAGCGATGAAAGGAGAAGAAAGAATTGCCTGTAAGTGACAATGACGAACAAATGCATTAGTTCCATCTCCAGGGCCAGGGGTGGGAGAGTGTAGGAAAGAGCCAGCAATTCAGAGGTCTCGTGACAAAACAGTGTCCTTAAGGAAGACCCAGGTTTTTTGTGTGTTTGTTTGGAATTTTTTTTTGGCCTTTGTCTTTTTAAGGCCACACCTGAGGCACATGGAGGTTCCCAGGCTAGGGGTCTCATCGGAGCTACAGCTGCCAGCCACAGCCACAGTAATACCAGATCCAAACTGCGTCTGTGACCTACAGCACAGCTCATGGCAACACCAGATCCTTAATCCACTGAGCGAGGCCAGGGATCGAACCCACAACCTCATGGTTCCTAGTTGGATTCGTTTTCACTGCACCACGACTGTAACTCCAGGAAACCCAGTTTCAGTTACAGGTGTGATTCTTCACCTTGGCTGCTCATCTCGTAAATATATTAGATAGATAATAGAATAGATAGATAATAGGTGGATAGACAGATAATAGATAACGTAAGTAGGAAGGTAGATAGAAAGATAGATTTAAGTACCTATTTTTTTATTTTCACTTTCAAAATTTTCCCCAAAACTTCTCATAGAAAGCTTACTCTGTAATTAAAACAAGTAATTTTTCAGTCAATTAAATTCCATGAATGACATTACATAATAGAGGGTGTACATAGGAAAGTATCCACAGTCATGCACATAAGCAGTTTTCATTATCTCAGAAGAATTAATCAAACATAATTAGGCAGGAAATAATCTCACTTAAACATTCTTTTGGTATGAAGGAGGAATTCCCCAGCAATAATAAAGACTAATCCTTCTTCATATGTAACATTGAAGCTATGGAATTGCTTGTGTTGCTGGTACAATTCTGAGATGGCTGCTGATACAACCATGGGTGGGGGGGGGGGATGTAGCCACGTAGATCTGGATGTTCACGCTGCTTCTATTACAGGCACTGTACCCAAGAAGACCTAGAAACATGTCAGTAGCCTACCATATTTGTGAGAAAAGCTAGGTTTATATCATCCTTAAAATGTACTGTGGTAGGTACTTCATTGTGAATTAATGTACAATTGCTGCTGGAGAAAAAGTTCTAGTGTTTAATTATGAGATAAAAGAACCAACTCAAAACTATTGTTAAGGCTTAATATTTTATCATTTTAAAATTTATTCTTTTATTCCTTCAAGATAACAGGTTCTGAGTATCTAATATATGTGAGGCACTCTGTGGGCCAATAGGCATGCAGCAGTGAATTAAATTCTAACTTCACATAGTTTACATTCGTCTTCACTCTGGTGAAGAGTCTTTTTTTATTCACCCCCCCAAAAAGCAAGATATATGAATGCACCCAGATAAATATAGGGGGCAGGAATTAACTTTCAATTGGATATTTCCTCCTAAAATTATTTCCTGATACCTTTGTCAGGATTAAAGATATATAGGAGTCTTACAAAACTTGGAATGAGAACTCACAAACTCAGAGAAAAACTAGTTTCTTAATAAATCTCTTGTGATGTTTGTAATTTCAAAAATCTGAAACAAATGTTTCTGTCACCGCTTACAAGTGGATGAGCCAGTTAAAATCAACTCATACATCTTAGCTTTTTTTTTAAGATTAATACTAAGAACATAGATAAGATTAAATAAGAACAAAAGTGATCTGAGGGTTTAAAAATAAAAAAAATGTGGCCATAATTCCTCTGAGAGGAAGAGCTAAGACAGAAGAGAGTGGCGTTGCCGAAAGAAATGAAAATCCCTGAGGCAACCCAGCAAAGGAAGAAGAGGTTCTCTTAAAGTATAAATGGGCCTTTGTTGAATTTTAACAAGCCCTCAAAGGACAGATTCCTGGAGATGTCTGAAGTTCTTCATTTAATGTGAAAATACTTTACACTTTCCTTTAAACAAAGAAATCACCCCACTGGCTAGGAGCCAGAGCTTGCACATTTTTTGAGGCACCACAGGAAAAGCAGAAAAGAAGAAAGAAGCCAAGCACTTCCACATTCACCCTAGGGGAAGAATGTGCCCCACTTCCCAGAGTTCTAATCAGTGGCAGTTCTGGGTCCTGATTAATGAGTCTTTCCATGCTCCTGGCTCTGCTGCCCCCACTGCTGTGCTACAATTTCAGTTTTCACCCCAAATCTGGAAGTGACTCCTCAGCGAAGACAGCCCTGAGATGATGTGGAGGGAATAAAAAGGAAACAGAGATATTAGAGCTACCTGACGAGCAGGAAATTTGAACTGTGTCGATGGAGATGGCCCAAAGAGCTGTTGAAATGTAAGATAAAGTTCAGAACAGGATTACTATGCCATGAATTTTTTTGAGGGGTGGGGAGCAGAGTTTGAACTAAAAGTTTACAAGTCAGTGTGGCACAGCATCTCTTTTCCATTGCCTCCTGCTCTGGATGGGGGCTTCTTTGAGTCACAGCTGCAGTGAAGTTTTAACTTCCTAAAAACGACTGTGTCCTTTGGGTGGCTGAGCTGGGATGGCTTTTCTCTGGGTTACAATTTATTTACTTATGTGCATACGATACTCATGGATATCTGTAATCATAGATACCTACATTTCATACTATCTGAGCTTTATAAATGTAAAATAAATAAATCTCCACAACCTGGGTATCTGACAGAAACAGAAGCACAAGGAATGTCTGATTCACTCATGGTCCCACAGCTTGGAAATGATGGTCTGGGCCCCAGACTGTGCTCTTTAGCCAACTATCAGCATCCTTGATATGAGCACTAACTGTCATTTTTCAGAGATGTACAGATGCTCCTTTTGCCATGGGCAAAGCCCACTGAAGTGTCCTGGAAAAGTAAACCAGACTGTAGGTGATAAGATTTTCCCTCCTCTTTTGTCATTTGTCTTGTTTCACTTGCCTATAAGGGGCTGTGGGAAGAGCCTCATACTTAACATGTAGGATTACAGTTCCCAGGGCAGAACTGCTTTCCTGGATCCCAATTTCACAGACTCAAATGCAGAAGCTCTGAACCCAGCATTGCAGTCTGGAGCATAAGCAGCACAGCTTCTGCACTAGAACTCTGCCCCTTCCTCTCCTGCTCTGCTGTGGAAATCCCTATAATGCAGCCCCATGCATGGCTTGGGGGGAGAGCTAGTGCTCTAGAGTCCAAGCTTGCTCTCCATTCTCTAATCAGAAAATAGACTTGCCTTTGTTTTTTAAATCTCTTTTATTTATTTTCTCACTGATATTTTTTTAAAAAAAAATTATTATGGTTGATTTACAATATTCTGTCAATTTCTGCAGTACAGAAAAGTGGTATATTCTTTTTCTCATATTATCTTCCGTCATGTTCCATCACAAGTGATTAGATATAGTTCCATGTCCTCTACAGTAGGATCTCATTGCTTATCCACTACAAATGCAATAGTTTGCATCTAGTACATCAAACTCCCATTCCATCCCTCTCCCTCCGTCTCCTCCTTGGCAATCACAAGTCTGTTCTCCGTGTCCATGAGTTTGTTTCTTTTCTGTAGCTAGGTCCATTTGTGCTGTATATTAGATTCCACATATAAACGATATCATACAGTATTTGTCTTTTTCTTTCTGACTTAATTTACTTACTATGAGAATATCTAGTTCCATCCATGTTGCTGCAAATGGCATTATTTTGTTATTTTTTATGGCTGAGCAGTATTCCATTGCATATACATGCCACGTCTTCTTAATCCATTTATCTGTCAATGGACATTTAGGTTGTTTCCATGTCTTAGCTAATGTGAATAGTGCTGCAAGGAACATAGGGGTACACATATCTTTTTGAATGAAGGTTTTGTCCGGATATCTGCCCAGGAGTGGGATTGCTAGATCATATGGTAGTTCTACATTTAGTTTTCTGAGGTACCTCCATGCTGTTTGTCATTTACATTCCCACCAACAGTGCAGGAGGGTTCCCTTTTCTCCACACCCTCTCCAACACTCGTTATTTATAGACATTAATGATGGCCATTCTGATAGGTGTGAGGTGCTACCTCATTGTAGTTTTGATTTGCGTTTCTCCAGTAATTAGTGATGCTGATCATTTTTTCATGTGCCTGTTGGCAACCCATATGTCTTTAGAAAAATGTTTAGGTCTTCTGTCCATTTTTTCAACTGTGCTGTTTGTATTTTTGCCATTAAAAGTTGTTTGTACACTTGAGTGATTAAGCCCTTGTTGGTTCTCAGTCTCATTCTATTGGTTTGAATGATAGCAGGTAGGAGGATCCTTCTTAGGCATCAATTTGAGAGGTAACACTTTCAACACTTTCAAGAAAAACTAACATTTTTATAAAAGCAGAAAAGAAAGGAGTATCTAAGAATGCAACAAAGAACAGTAGGTTAAGAGTTAGGACTGAGTTTCTGTCCCTTCTTGGGCCTGTTTCTGAGCTGTGTGATCTTGGACAAGTAGCAACCTTGTTAAGACTCAGTTTTCTCATCTGTTAACTGGGGATAGTGATGGGGGTTTATTTTAAGTGAGATGATGCATATTAGGATAAGAACATTATAACAGTGACAATTAATTTGATGTCTTTAACATATATTGCCCCCAAGAAATCTCATAGTAAATTCACTCCAATGGAACCTAAAATCTCTCGTTTTACTCCTAGAATATATATTAGAAGGTTGTTTTATATGGCTCAAGGATTGGAAAATGGCAAGGATATTTTCAGTTACAAAAAAGAATTGTGGGTATTCCCATCATGGCTCAGTGGAAATAATCTGACTAGTATCCATGAGGATGCAGGTTCGATCCCTGGCCTCGCTCAGTTGGATCCGGCATTGCTATGAGCTGTGGTGTAGGTTGCAGACATGGCTCAGATCTGGCATTTCTGAGGCTGTGGTGTAGGCCAGTAGACACAGCTCTGATTCTGGGAACCTCCATATGTCTTTTTAGGGTAAGACCCTAAAAAGACAAAAAAAGATTGTGAAAATTAATTTTAGTATATCCAGACTCTGGCAACAAGTTGACAACATGAAACAAATAATTAAACTTGGAAGAAACAGAGAAGCGGCTGTCAGATATAAATCAGAACAAGTAATGCCTCCTTCTTCGTTTGCTCCCCACGTAGTCCCTCGGTCTTAGATTTTTTCTGGGCTATTTGTAGTCTCCGTGTTCCTGGAGCAGCAGTTGCTGGAGCTCAGCATTGTGGTTTCTAGCACGAAAGGGAGCTTTATGACCAGATCACTCTAAGTCACTTTGTTTCAAGCTCCCCAAGACTTTGGGGTTCAGAAGAAAGGTAGGGGACTTATATAATTTAATACCAGGTTTAGGGTTTTGTTTTTTGTTTTTTCCATTGGAGCAATTCAGTGTGCATTGCGTGTGCACATGTGCTCCAGTACAGATGGAGACTCAAATGACTATCAGACCCTTTGGTGTGAGTTCAGATTTCCTGAAGGTGTTGGAATGTCTGTAAAACATCGAATGCCCTTCTGCTTGAGTTTTTTTTTTTTTTTTTCCTAAAGTAAATATAGTTTAATTCTCTGCTGATTTGAAATCTCACTTTATTTAGGGAGAGACAGGACAGTATCTTTGAAAACTCGTTCATAAAAAAGTTTTTGAGTTTCTGGC
>PVHT020000173.1:18020501-18122105 GCA_004024745.2 Catagonus wagneri | reverse complement strand
GTGGACTACTCCAGATAACAAAGCCAGATCATTCATTATTTGCTTATCATCAAAAGAAAATAGCTGAAATTTGAAACGTGCATATACTAAGGTTTATGTATACAAGTTTCTAAGTTTCCTTAGGTAAGTGTATTATAAAGTATCCTCAGAATTCACTAATGTGGATAACTGCTTGACAGGAAATCAACATTTTTGAATACTATAAGAGGGGGCCAATAAAGTTTGTTTCAGTTTTAGATATCAATGTTTTCATAACTAATCCAACTTTTATTTATAGCCATTCAAACTATGGAGCCACTCATGAATACTGGATTACTTAACTGTTTCTTAATGGTGTCCCAGGAGTTAATTCCTTTTCATGTTGAATAGTATTACATTGTTTGGACACATGCAGTTGTTTATCAGTTGATCTACTGAGGCACATTTGAGTTGGTTCCAGTTTTTGGTATTACAAATAAAGGTGCTTTGAACATGTAGGCACAAGTCTTTTATGGACATATGCTTTCAGTTCTCTTGGGTATAAACCAAGGACTGGAAACCACTTTCATAGGAAAGTATATTTTTGACTTCTTAAGAAATTGCCAGATTCAGATATTTTATTTATTCTTTGGGTTGTTGTTTTTGTTTGTAATTGACTTTTTATAATTTTTATTGAAATATAGTTGACTAACACTATTTTGTTCTAGGTATACAATAAACTGCTTCTGATATACACACACACACCTATTCTTTTTACGTTCTTTTCATTATAGGTTATTACAAAATGCTGAGTATAGTCCCCTGTGCTGTATACAGTGGCCCTTGTTGGTTATCTTTTTGATATATAGTAGTGTGTATATGTTAACCCCAGTCTCCTAATTTATCCCTCCACTTGCTGCATTTTCCTTTTGATAACCATAGACTCTGAGTCTGTTTCTGTTTTGTAAATAAATTCATTTGTATCATTTTTTAGATTCCACAATTGATATAATTTGCTATTTTTCTGTCTTTGGCTTTCTTTACTTAGTATGTTCATCTCTATGCCCATCCATGCAGCTGCAAATGGCATTATTTCATTATTTTTATGGCTCAGTAATATCCCATTGTATATATGAACCAAATCTTCTTTATTCATTCCTCTGTCAGTGGACATTTAAATTGCTTCCAAATCTTGGCTGTTGTGAATGGTGCTGTTACGAACATTGGGGTACAGTATCTTTTTGAATTTTCTTTTTCTCCAGATACATGCCAAGGAGTTGGGATTGTAGGATTACATGGTAGCTCTATTTTTAGTTTTTTTTAAGGAACTTCCATTCTATTCTCCATAGTGGTTACATCAATTTATATTCCTACCAACAGTGGAGGAGGGTTTCCTTTTCTCCACACCCTCTTCAGCATTTATTGTTTGTAGACTTTTTGATGATGGACATTGTTACTGGCATGAGGTGATACCTCATTACAGTTTTGATTTTCATTTCTCTAGTAATTAGTGATGTTGAGCATATTTGCATGTGTCTGTGGAGAAATGTCTGTTTACATCTTCTGACTATTCTTGATTGAGTTGTTTGGTTTTTTGATATAGAATTAAATGAGAGTCCTGTATATTTTGGAGATTAATTCCGTGTCAGTTAGTTTGCAAAGATTTTCTCCCATTCTTTGCATTATATTTTCATTTTTTATGGTTTCTTTTGCTGTGCAAAAGCTTTTAAGTTTAATTACATCCCATTCGTTTATATTTGTTTTAATTTTCATTAATCTGGGATATCATTTATGTCATATCTGAAAAAAATACTTCTGTGATTTATGTCAAAGAGTGCTCTGCCCACGTTTTCCTCTAAAAGCTTTATAGTGTCTGTCCTTATGTTTAGGTCTTTAATATATTTTGAGTTTATTTTTGTGTATGGTATTAGAGAATGTTCTAATTTCATTCTTTTACATGTAGCTGCCTGGTGTTTCCAGCACCACTTATTGAGGAGGCTGCCTTTTCTTCATTGTATATTCTTGCTTCCTTTGGCATAGATTAGTTGACCATGGGTGTGTGGGTTATATCTGACTTTTCTATCCTGTTCCATTGATCTATATTTCTTTTTTGGTACCCAGTACCATACTGTTTTGATGAGTGTAGCATTGCAGTATAGTCTGAAGTGGGGAGCGTGATTCCTCCAGTTCCATTTTTCTTTCTTAAGATTGCTTTGGTTATTAAGGATTTTTATGTTTCCATACAAATTGAAAAAAAATTGTTCTGTGAAGAATGCCATTGACAATTTGATAGGGATTGTACTGAATCTGTAGATTGCCTTGGGTAGTTATTAATTATTCCAGTACAAGAGTATGGTGTGAAGATCTTGAATGATAATCAGTCTTCCCTTCACATTCTGTAACTCAGATACTATGATGTTAAGTTAACAATACCTTACTATAATACTATTTACTATTAACGCATCTCATATGAGAGGAAAAACTATTGTATGTATACATACACAAATGTATTCATAACGAAATAAGGAAGAAATACTCATAACAATTACATTGCTATGTTCTCCAGCTAGTCACACGACCATAACTGGTATTTAAAACTGTTCCCCCCATCCCTTCCATCTTCTCTTAGCCCTCAGAAAGCTTCTCAGCTGGTCATGGAATTTACTTGGTGCAGTCACCCAAATCTTCATTCCTGAAGGCTCTAGGCCATTAGTAACCCTGCCTGAATTGTTATAGTTTTCTATTGAGGTTATCACAGGGCATGTGATAAAGTACTAAGAAATGCCCTAACGGAACTTCTGCATTACAGATATTCTCTTCCTTACCTTTGTTTTATATTAGCGGTTTAATTTCCCTTTGGTAATCAGGATCCCTCACCTTTGCCAGTACAGTAACTTCCTTCTTTGCCTATTGATTCAGAGACATGAGGAGCCTAAAGTGATCAGGTCGCAGTCTTAACTTCCAAGTCAGTGGAATTATGCTCTGTTTACTGGTGGATGTATTCCTCCCTTTGGAGACCTGCAGACCACCAAAACATAAGATGGTGAGAACAAGAAGAAAAATTTATACTGGTGGATCATTAGCAGTAACAGTGAGTGGTGCCACTTCCGTTTCTACTGCTTGATTTCTGGACCCATACATCCTGGATATGGATGAAATAAACCATATATTGCACATTAATTTTCAAGATTCCTTCATATTTATATTAAAATGTATTATATATGTGCAAATATATACATTACATACACATACCTATAAATCGACATAAATTTGAAATAGTGAAAGTAAAACACAAAAAATGTTATGAACTATGATACCATTTTATATATGAAAGAACACCTCACAATATTAAATACTGTTTACACTTACATAAATGAGTAGAAAGTAGTAAAACCTGAACATGAAAGATACATAAAGTGCAAGAACAGGGTTATTATTAGATAGACAAAAGGAAATGATTGGAGAAAGGTATAAAGGAACTTTCAATTAAAAACTTTATTTAAAAAAAATTTCTAAAATGTAGTTTTTGCCATATTTGATTTTCAAAAGGGGTACCTGAGTCTATGCCATGGACTGATTGCATCCTCCCAAAGTTCATATGTTGAAGCCTTAAGCCCTGTACGATGATATTTGGAAAACGAGTCTTTGGGTGGTAATTAGGCCTAGAGTTGATCATGGGGTGGTACCCTCATGATGGGATTAGTGCCCTTACAAGAAGAGATATGAGAGAATTTAATCTATCATGTTCAGGACATAGTGGTTATGTGTAGCCCTGGAAGAGAGATCTCACCAGAATTCTACCCTGCTTGCCTCCTGACCTCACACTTCCAGGCAGAAAATTATGAGCAAATAAACTATTATTTGTCAAGCTATCTATGATATTTTGTTATGGATAAACAGTCATTATTACATTATTCAAAATGTAATTCCTTATATTTGAAAAATTACCTTCCTTT
Organism: Catagonus wagneri; assembly: GCA_004024745.2. Lineage (NCBI taxonomy): Eukaryota > Metazoa > Chordata > Mammalia > Artiodactyla > Tayassuidae > Catagonus > Catagonus wagneri. The sequence goes on along the minus strand of PVHT020000173.1, from coordinate 18,118,191 downwards.
AAAAAGATTTATTGCCATGAATATCAAGATCACATTGCTCAAAGAGTACACAGAAAAGCAGAGTACTAGAAAAATTAAAAGAAAGTGAGAGCATTTTTTCAAATTAAAATCACTGCATAACCATTAGATGTTGTAAAATCCTTGCAGGTGGGAACTGCATGAGTATCCCCAGTGCCTGGTGTAGTACCTGCTGTATACCAGTGTTTAATGTCTGCTGCATAGAAAGAGTACATAAATGAAACAAAATATAAAGCTCTACAAACTAATGTTCTTCTGAAATCCCATAACAGAGATGAGGTTACAACAATACCAAAAATATATCTTTTCAGGGACCTATTATCATATTGCAAGTTTCCTACTTTGTTTTGCTTTGTTTATGTCTTTTTAGGGCCCTGCCTGTGACGTATGGAAGTTCCCTGCAAGGGGCTGAACTGGAACCACAGCCACTGCAACGCCAGATCTGAGCCATGTCTGCAACCTACACCACAGCTCATGGCAATGCCAGATCCAACCCACTGAACAGGGCTAGGGATCAAACCCATGTCCTCATGGATATTGGTCGGGTTTGTTACTGCTGAGCCACAGTAGGAATTTCAAGTTTCCAGCTTTTAATGTTGCTATAAATAACATGGTCTCCTAAAACCAGGTTCCAAATATCCTCTTTATACAAATTACCAATTCTGATTTCTACAGTCGTGATTAAGTCCTTTCCCTTGCTTTCTTTACAATCTCCTTACCATACTCTTCCTTTCCTATTCCAAATTCTAGATCATTTCATACGAAATAGAGGCATGCAATAAGTTTCCTCCTTTGCGTTCTTTTGAGCTAGTTGTCCCAAAGAGGGAATCACTCCTGTTTTGTATCAGCCCAAGAGGTATACTTCAACTTCTTAAGGAAAAGCGATCACATTTTATTAACCTGCATCATGTAAAGTTCAGAAGAATTTTTGACTGATATACCAATAAGTTGTCATTATAGAGAACCACATTTAGACTATGGGCTTGGATAGAATTACTAGAAATGGAGCTATCAGAAAGAGCCTGAAAAGTAAAGCATGGCTCCAAGTAAGGATTGTGTAGTACGGTTCTTTGCCTTTTTTTTTTTAACATCATATGTGTTTATACTTTCAGTAAATTTCCAAATGTGTTAATTCAAATTGGTCTCCTAAGTATTCCCTTCTGTTGGTAGCATTTGGCTGTATAGTAAAACGAGCAGATGCCACAGAGTATTTGCTAATGCTTCCTTCCTCAAAGGGAGATTAGTAACAAATTTAAGTTTGTGTTAATCCCCACCTGTATAGCGTAATGGCCTCTACTGGTTTTTGGTGAGTTCAAATAATTGCTACAGAAATAGTTTGCTCTTATTTGCATAAGAGGACTATAGTAACAATATGTGCACCCTGTTATTAACCTATTTTGGAGTAAACCGTGTTTACTTATGGCTTTGTACATGTGTTATCTATTAAGTAACATCTCTAAGAATGGACCCTTACATAATTGTTAAATGGAAACCAAAGTGTCAAAACAGTTTGGGGAAAAGTAAAAGTAAATGGCAAATGTTGACAGTCATGAGGCTTACTGAAATTATCAGAAATGTGGATTACTTAGACATTAATAAAAAATAATAACAGCTTTTTAGGCTTGACTGGGACCATTTATGGCAAAATTTCAACATCACTTCACACAATATGACACATTCCCATTTTCCCAGTGCAGTTAAGATTTCAATTATAATGCAATACAAATTGTGTTAGTCTTCTCATAATATTGTAGAATAAGAGAAAAGCAGTGAATGATTTTTAAAACAAGGACATTGATTCTGATTCTATGAGGCATTCTTGAGTTAAGAAGAAAACAATTAATGAAGTACTTGGGATGGAACATATGGAATAAGAAAAACTGTATATATATATATATATATATATGTATAACTGGGTCACTTTGCTGTATAGCAGCAATTGAGAGAACACTGTAAATCAACTATAATTTTTAACATTTTTAAAAGAAACATTTTAAAAAACGAAGCATTTTTATGTAAAAAGTACTATCTTCCATGGTTTTATTGTTGAATTTTTCATTTTGTTTTAGCCTTGAAAAATGATGTGGGAGTTCCTGTTGTGGCTCAGCGGTTAACAAAGCCGACTAGGATCCATGAGGATGAGGGTTAGATCCCTTGCCTTACTCATGGGTTAAAGGATCCGGCATTGCCATGAGCTGTGGTGCAGGTCGCAGATGTGGCGTTGCTATGGCTGTGGTTTAGGCCAGCAGCTGTAACTCCAATTCCCAGACCCCTAGCCTGGGAACTTCCATAAGCCGTGGGTGTGGCCCTAAAAAGCCAAAAACAAAACAAAACAAAACAAAAAAACAAACAAAAAACTGTAGTGACCTAGCATGAACACAGCATGTGTTAATTACTAAATGTTTTCACATGTAAATAATCAGTATCCATTTGGGAGAGGTGAGTCTCCAGTAATTAGACCTAAGGTATCTCTCACCAAGTATTTTCTGCTCTGAAAGAGAACTGTTGTTGCTGGCATCTCCTGTGACTTCAGATCCAATACCAGAGACATTCAACTGTTCTTCTCCAAGACCATGCTACTCAGAACTTGAAGAATTTCTTCTGGGAAATTTTTCATAGTTTGAGTATCTCATTCATAGTGTAAAGAATGATGGGAACAGATACAACCTTCAAAAATGCTGGTGGCACTACTAAGTAAACACTTTTGAGCTAATGCCACCACTCAGCCTTTAATGTAGCAGAGTATTGTGACATAATTCCCAGAATGAAAGAGACCTGGAGAAGTGTACTCTGTCCATGGATAGGTGGAAGACAGAACTGAAAAAAAACCTATATCACTTTGGAACTTTAATTCTCCAATTTACCAATTTTCATTGATAAATCAGAAAAAATCATAATACATGAAATTTGTATTTTCGTATTTAATCAAACTAATTTCAAAACAGAGTTTTCATCCTACTAGGCTTGTGGAAGCGCTCAGTTTTTCTGGGGCTCCCCTACACCAAGCAGCACAAAGGTCCCAGTATTAAGAAATGTGAGGAGTTCCCGTTGTGGCTCAGCAGTTAACGAATCCAACTAGGAACTATGAGGTTGTGGGTTCAATCTCTGGCATAGCTCAGTGGGTTAAGAATCCGGCGTTGCCTTGAGCTGTGATATAGGTTCAGAGGCGGCTCGGATCCTGCGTTGCTGTGGCTGTGGCGTAGGCTGGTGGCTACAGCTCCGATTAGATCCCTAGCCTGGGAACCTGCATATGCCATGAGTGCAGCCCTAGAAAAGGCAAAAAGACAAAAAAAAAAAAAAGGGAAATGCGAACTCTCTCCAGTTACCTACTGACAGTTGGCTCTGGCTGCCACAGGGAGGCCTGACATTTTGTTGCTCTAAGGAGCCCTGGTGCCCTTCCTTAGGCATCTTCAAAAACTGAGAATCTGAGCATAGGTCCAGTGGATTGTGTGATACGTCTCTCTCTTGGGTCACAGAGAAATATATATAAAAAAAAAACAGAAAACTATATTTTTATGTTTCTCAAAGGCACATCCCTCTCCTTTGCCCCCAAAGGACTCCAGCACTGTTCTTTCACTGATGTTAGCAGGACTCTGCTTTATGCAGCTTCTGTATTCTGCTCTGTAAAAACCTCCAAAGAAAGGAATGACCAAAGATCAGTTACTACCCACCTGGAATGAAGGGACTGCAAAATTTGCAGGAAGCAGAAATGCTGTTCTATATTAGACTAAAATATTGCCACAAACATGAGTTTTAAAGTGATGAAAAATTTGCTAGAAAATTTTAATGGTAAGTGAACCAAAATGTGAAAAATATTTTGCCTTGTCCCTTCAATGCAACCCATTCTGATAAGACTTACTTAAATAATGTGATAAAACTTCTTCCAAGCTATTTTTTGTTCAGTTTTCTTTGAACTCAAACTAAAATTGATTTTATCCACACTCGAATCTCCTCTCCAACCTCTCCCCCGATCATTTCTCTCTCATCTTGTCTGCTCAGAGGACTACACTGTTAAGGTGACTCCTGAGAAGGGGTACATCTTGCATTTATTGACTGTCGGTGTTTCAGAAACACTGATACAAGCTAGGTTCTTTCACTGCATATTTCTTCACCAGTCACAGGTGATGCTTTGCTCCCTATACCCTCAGTTATTGGATCCTATTGGTTTTGTTTTGTCCACTAATTTCTTTGTACTGATATTTTTATGATGCTCCGGTTACCTTACAGCACTTCATCCAAAGCCTTCTCTTGAGGAATCTGCCTGCCTACATGCAGATACCCCTTTATTCCACCATGTACAACAACATATGAGTTTTCTGAACGTACTCTTTTAGCTTGATATCCTTGGTCCTGCCCAATAGTGTTCATTCTTTCTCTCTTGTAAGAAGATTATTTCCAGGCTCTTCAGCCTGGCCTTTCCAACCTACCAGAATATGGATCCAACTTTCTTCTACCTTATTTCTTCTTATATCTCTTTAAATAAACTCACGCAACCTAGGCAAACATTCATATTTTCCTCTTTGTTATCCACAGGTCCCTATCTCTGTTTTTAGGATATGCTATTACTCTCCTTCTGAACCTGGGGAAATCCCCAATATTCTTTTAAGTTCAGGTCAAGACCTGCCTTCTCCAAAAATGTTCTTCACAGACTATTGAGAGACAGTGGCTTCTCTTATCTGAAAACCCCCAAGTTTTCTTTCCTGTAGCTATTCATTATTTCCTTGAGTATATGCTTATTTAGACTTATGGTTGATCATCTTGTATTTTTAAATCATGTAATTAATGAATATTTACCTCTGTGGCTACAGACCCTGGGCTTTGATTGGGAGACTTGGTGGTTCTGACAAAGATCTGCACAGCCTGTGGAGCTGTTTTACCCTGCCATCAAGATGTCTGAAATGAAAGTAAAGCCCTGCCTCAGCCTGATGACTATGGCAGAATTTAGAGAACATGTTTTTTAGTGTAAATGACCTATCTCTGTATATATATATAAACATATATAGGCACATAAGTATCTATATATCTGTAGCTTCTATTACAAATAAAATGGCTAAGTACACATCTTGATTTTTGATAGCACTGGAGAAAGGGATCCCACATTCCCCTGGAATAAAGAAATAGGAAATTTAAGTAGTGTAGGGGATGCCTTTCCTCCGAGAGAAAGGAAAAACCTTCCTCCAGCAACCAAAATCCAATCTAATCTTAAAAAGTATTTTGTATGCATGTAAAAGTAGACACTTGAATTATCCATTCATCAAAGCATTAAAACCCAAAAACTCATTTCTGCTTTCCAGAATGGCACCATTGCACATTTTGGCTCCAGAATAATTCGTGTGGATGGATCTGGCAGCCAAACATGAAAGTGTGGGTGCTGAACGGCTCGCAGCTGGCCCAGTATTTAACCCTGCTGTTTTAGAATGTCATAAAATAAGCACAATTTAATCTTTCCAAATCATTTGGTCAGTGGCTGTGATTTCCGCAGAAAACAACTTCAAAGAAGACAGGCACCTCTGTTGATGCTTATTTAAGCAGCCTTGAGTGCCAATATATTTAAGAATATGAAACAAAAACCTCAAAGCCTGTAATACATTCTTCGCATTATATATCAAGGGGGTGTGTAGACTGACCTGTTAGGTTTCCTGATAGTAAAGATGTGCTCAGACTGATACCATTAAGAGATAGTTATCAGCTAAAAAGTAATCACAGGTGGATAGATGCTGCTTGTTAAACGTATCAAAGCAGAAACTTTGCCCTAGATACGGAGAACAGATTGGGGGTTGTCAGGTGTGGGGGTTATGGGTTGGTGGAATGGATGAAGGGAGTCAAAATGTACAAACTTCCACTTAGAAAATACATCTTTAATGTGATGTATACTAGAGAATGACAACTAGAGTTAATATTATACTGCATATTTGAAAGTTGCTAAGGGAGTACACCTTAAAAATTCTCAAGAAATTTTGTAACGTTAGGTATGGTGCCAGATGTTAACTAGGCTTATTATGGTGATCATTGTGCAACATACACAAATATCAAACCATGTTACCATGATGCCCCCTGAAACTAAGAGTGTTGTATATAGATTATACCTCAGTTAAAAAAAAAAAAGCAGGAGTTCCCTTCATGGTGCAGGGGTTAACGAATCTGACTAGGAACGATGAGGTTGCGGGGGTGGCCTTGCTCAGTGGGTTAAGGATCTGGCATTTCTATGAGCTGTGGTGTAGGTTGCAGACGCGGCTCGGATCCTGCGTTGCTGTGGCTACGGCATAGTCCGCCGGCTACAGCTCGGATTGGACCCCTAGCCTGGGAACCTCCACATGCTGCGGGTGCAGCCCTGAAATGACAAAAAGGCAAAAAAAAAAAAAAAAAAAACAAAAAGCAGAGACTTCTATGGGGAACACAAATCACTGACTTCGAGAAAACAAACATTTACTTAGGGTACTCCTCACAATAACCTCATTTAATTTATGGCATGGATGTGAAATACGGATTGCATCATTTTATGGGAACTTGGAAACATAAGAAACAACTCTTTTATTAATGCTGTCATTTGACAGTTTGCAGTGTCATATGATTTATTTCAATAATTGTTTCTAGCATATGTGGAGGATATATTTCATATTAAGGAAACCAAACTTGGCCTGTTCTAGCATGAGGAACCCTGTTGTCATAGTTAAACAAATTTTATCATGGTTGGTAAAACTCCAAGACATGCTTCATTATTAAGACTTTCTCACTTTGTCTTAATTTAAAAAGTACATAGGCGACCAAAAGTGCATTATTTTCCCAGTGCATTTATTTGACTTAGACTTATACCACACAAGAATAATAATTTAAACCAAACTTACTTCTAATATCAATAACACAAAGCAGTTTATCTCCTATTACCTTATCATCAAGGACTAACAAGATAAATCACATTAGATATTTTATTAAGAACCCTAAAGTACTTTTTCTGTCACCAGTTTTGTCCATTATCTGTTGTACAGATATTATTTTGCTTTATATTTTCTGGTGACAACTTTTAATTATCAGTAACAGTCTGTTATATAACTCAAAACACTTCATATATATTTTAATTCTATTTCTGTCTTTTATATGTTCATTTCCAATCTATAGTTTCTTTCCTGTCAAAATTTGGATCAATGATTTATCCTAATACCATCTTGAAATTCCCTGCCCCTTGAATACTGTTATGCTGTACTTTTTAGATAATTTATATCTTTTGTTTACTCCAACCAGTTAAGTTCTGTGTTATTTTTTCCTTGGCTGCCAGTGATTACCAGAAAAAAGAAAATGACCTAAGTCTATCAATAAATGCCATTACAAAGATGACATTAGCTAGAACACTCTTTTTACTAATTCCTATCTCACCCAGAGACTGTTGCAGGTGTTTACATTCTTCTTTAACCTGAATGATTCACTCTCTACAAAATGACCTATCCTCCTTAACCACAGAGTAAAATTTTCTTCCCTCAAATCCCGGGGGGATCAGGATCTGGATCACTCCATCAGGAGATAAAGCTATACCAAGAGGACTACTAGTTGAGGGTGAGGGGCATCAAAAACTGGTGGTAGAGCAGGGGATGAGAGTATTAATTACTCTGCAAAAGATGACTCACCGAATAACCTCAGAATAAAAGTAACATTTTCTGATCCCTTGTGAAGCAAAGCCTTACCCTTCTTTAAAGATTGATGTCAATTACCCCTGCCACTATGGTGACCCATTTGCTTTCTTCAGAGTCTTGGCATAGAAGTTTAAGGTAACAGAGTTTTAGCTGTAGCAGAGTTCAGTGAGACTGTGTCTGTGTCCCTTGGTGTAAAAATTCTCCTTTGGGAGCTAAACTTTTCAATCTACAGAACCTAAGTTTGTGGCAGTGAGAAGCACAAACTCCCCTAGGACGTCACTGGGAGTGACGGTAATTTTGATTACTGCCGCTTCTATCTTCTCTTTGGTCCCCAGACTCGTGTTTTCTACTTGAAGACAAAACATCAGTTAATGGCATTGGATTTGTTTTTTTTATGATTTTTATTTTTTCCATTATAGTTGGTTTACAGTGTTTTATCAATTTCTACTGTGCAGCAAAGTGACCCAGTCTTTCTCTCTCTCACACACACACCCCTACACATTCTTTTTCTTACATTATCCTCCATCATGTTTCATCAAAAGTGGCTAGATATAGTTCCCTGGGCTATACAGCAGGATCTCATTTGATTTAGACCATACACTCAGTCCTGAGGATGATAACATCCTGGATGAGAATCCTTGGAGAGTATCATTTTCAGTCTTGTGCCTCAGCTGTATCATAAGTGGCCAAGCTAATGTAATCCCAAGCTAGTGGCTTCTTTGTGGTCATGTGTGGCAAAAAACCAGTGGATCCCTTAGTCCTATTTCCACTGCCACATCTCCTTTTATGTAATTATCAAATTATTTGGTATCATGTGTTAGTGACAAAAACACTGTAAATCCTCAGATAATGGTCCAGACAAGGCTCTGCTGGCATAAGTCAATCCCTTACCAAGAGTGTTTGTCAGTTTCAGTCGAGTTATTGTTCTTTTCAGAGTGAAAGAGTCCAGTATAGTCAACCAGGAAACTGACTGGACTCTTCAGGGTACAGTGCTGTACTAGGGTCCAGGATCTGACAGTTTGAGCATTTAGCAAGGGCAGTCACTAAATGAGCACTGGTGAGCGGGAACCCATGCTGCAGAGCCCATGCATAGCCTTCCTGACTTCACTCTTCTTGTATCCATTGTGCTAGCACTAGAGTAGACAATGATGGAATTTGGGTGATATCTCCTGGCCAAGCCTATCAGCCTGGTTTGTCAGTGTCTCTTTTGTGGACAGTATGTTCAGGAATGTTGACAAGAATTTAAGATCTTCACATTTTTTGCTCAGTCCACAGGTCCAAATACATATGATTTTTTTAGGCCTCTTTGTCTCCATCTTTCCATTCTTACTTTTCTATGCCCCTCTCCAATCAGCTGGGCTATTTTCCACTGTCCATGAGTCCATGTTTTCTGGGGCTTTTTATCTTTCCACACAAAATAGATGCTAAATTCACTACTCTGTGCTCTGCCCATTGGGAGTGTTTTCCTATACCATTTCCTTTCAGAGAAACCCCTGAATTGAGAGATGAAGTGAATCAGCCATCAATTTTCAGCTAACACCAACATATCATACCAACTCTTTCTTGAACCCATTACTGAGGAGATTCTTCATCACCTGTTTATAAGGAATCTTCAGTACTACCATAGGTGTGACTTGGGGGAAATCTGCTGGTACAACAGGGATAGATAACAGGGCTTATGCAATTACTTTTTCTTTCTTTCTCTGCTTCCATCTTATGATGACTGCTGGGTCCACTTGGCCATAATAACTCAGTAATCTGAGGGAACTCAGTTCACGATGGCCATCTCTGGCTGTTTGGTCACTTGATGTCATGGGGACAGACGCTCCATTCCTACCAAGGCCCTGTTGGATACCAGCAAGTATGCAGTAGGTGTATTTGCAGTAGGTATGTAGTTCTTTACAAAAAAACAACAGAAGCAACAACAAAAACAGTATGGCCTGTTCCAGAACCCAGGGGTCTGTGTTGGAATATTTCTACCACAGGTACCATACTCTATGCTTTGATTCTCCCATTACAGATACATCTGGTTCCACAGAACGGTATGGCGCAAGTGACAGGGTACTTGCATCACATTGTGCCTTTTCCTGCTTTGAGACCCACTAAAAACTGGGAGCCTTCCATGTCATCCAGAAAATGTGTAAGAACATTATCCTAAGTGCTTCAGATGATGACTGCAGAATTCAGAGTTTTGTTACAGAATACAGAATTTTGTGCTTCTTTTTTAGATTCTCTCGACCCACACTTTTTCTAAAAAATATATATAAATTTCCACCATCACCAAACTTGGTGACATAGATTGGAAAAATTTTACCCCTTTATTAAGCATTTTCTTTATGTTCCCTTGTTGTATTAGCAAATTGTCATTAATAGAATTCATGGATATTTTCATGTCACATTACATTTATTCCACATATCTTGAACCATTGTTTCTATACTTCATTACTTTAATATTGTGAGTTATAGGCCTGCCTGTGAGCTCTTGATTTTTAGTAATTTATAAGTGCATATATTACTATGTCAAAAATGAATTTTTACATATTTGCTATAGCATTGTAATACGATTGATTTCCTTTATAGCTCTATATATTTGCAATGTGTTTACAAATAATTTTCTGAGAAGGAATCCATAAGCTTCTACAAAAAGCCACAGAGGTCCAGTTCACAGCATAAATTTTTCAAACCCCTGCCTAGATTTTGCTTCACTTTGCCGCATGCTCCATTATGATACTTAGGCTTCAGCTTACATGGCAGCTCCTCAGAGGCCTCTCTGACCACCCACCCTAAGGCAGCCTCCTGGGCACTTCTAACCACACCATCCTGTTTGTCTTTCATCAGAGTATTTATTAATGCCTATATTTCCTTGTTCACATGGCTCTTTGTTGGCTCAGTCTATCACACTTGATCCAGTTGACATTTCCTTCTTAAATGTCCCACACTGGTCTTTCAGGCTTACCTCTCTAGGTTTCTTTCAAAGGATACATTTCCTTTAAATGATAATTTTACTTAGTTTTTGGCTACTTACAGTTCTTTCTTTAATTCATTGTCCTACCTGGAAAATTTCACCCACACCCATGAATCCAAGCGTCATCAAGAGTGTATTACTCCTAAGGAGATATACCTGTCTCTCATCTTGAAATCCATAAAGCTTCTTTTGCCACAAAATTTGTTGGCAGCAAAGAGCACCTGAATTGACAAAATAGCCTTTACTTATCTCATGTCCTTTGATTATTCATACACATACATTTTACCAACAGAACTTGTATATTGGTTTATTATATGGTGCTGCCCAAAATTCAGCTAGAGATACTGCCTTTTGGAGTGTGTAACACATTAATTTTAAAGTCCAAAAAACTGTGAAACCATAAGAGGTAAGAGATCATTTGTCTACTTCTATATCATATTTAGAGAAGGAGCCAAATGTCTTCTGAGCATCATATAACTCAACACAGTTGCCTTGCTTTTCTCCTTAGAAGCCACATCTCCATTCATTTCTCTGAGGACACCCAGTGCTTCAGCCACATCAGACTAGGTTCATGCATGCACATGACTTCTCCACACCCTGCCCCTAGAATATAAATCCTCCTGTTTGTCTTTGTAATGTCTACATGTATCTGAGAAATTTTTCCATAGCCTAACAGAGCAGAATTATTGAATGTCATTTGGGGACACTGATTTCATAATTACTGCTAAAAACTCTTAGTGTACTAAATTATAAAAATACACTTAAGATTTCTCTTGGCACTATGCAAGGAACCCCATGAGAGGAGGTCATATTCCCACAATGGTGTCTGGCTCTGTTCTCAATATGTATCTGTTAAATAAATTTACTATCTTTCAAGCTCTCTCCTCCCATTAAATTCCCATTTTGTTAATTGCACAATTAGGGAAAAAAAAATAAGTAGGCATAACTCTCCCAGACTTCAGACAATATTACAAAGCTACAGTAATCAAGACAGTGTGGTACTGGAACCGAAACAGACATACAGACCAAAGGTACGGAATAGAGAGCCTGGAAAAAAATCCAGACACCTATGGACAATTGATCTCCAACAAAGGAGGCAAGGATATCAAATGGGAAAAAGAAAAGACGGTCTCTTTAGCAAGTGGTGCTTGGAAAACTGGACAGCTACATGTAAGTAAGTGAAACTAGAACACACCATGCCCAAAAATAAACTCAAAATGGCTTAAATACTTAAACATAAGACACTGTGAAACTCCCCAAAGAGAATATAGGCTAAGCATTCTCTTATCATCAACCATACAACTGTTTTCTTACATCAGTCTTCTAAGGCAATAGAAATAAAAACAAAAATAAAGCAATGGGACCTAATCAAACTTAGAAGCTTTTGCACAGTAAAGGAAACTATAAAAAAAAAAAAACCCACAGAATGGAAGAAAATAATTTGCAAACGATGCAGCTGACAAGGGCTTAATCTCCAAAATATACAGAAAACTCATACAATTCAACAGCAAAAAAACAAACAATCCAATTGAAAAATGGACAGAAGACCTAAATAGATATTTCTCCAAAGAAGACATACAGCTGGCAAACAGGCACATGAAACGATGTTCAGCGAGTAACGCAAATCAAAACTGCAGTAATGTACCACCTCACACCTGTCAGAATGGCCATCACTAATAAGTCTACAAATAACAAATGCTGGAGAGGGTATGGAAAAAGGTAACCCTCCTACACTGTTGGTGGGAATGTAAACTGGTATAACCACTATGGAAACAGAATGGAGGTATTCCAAAAAACTAAATATAGAACTACCATATGACCTAGCAGTCCCACTCCTAGGTATACATCCAGACAAAACTTTCATACAAAAAGATACGCGCACTCCTGTATTCATTGCAGCACTATTAACAATAGTCAAGATACGGAAACAACATAAATTCCTTCAACAGATGAATGGATTAAGAAGATTTGGTACATATATACAATGGAATACTATTCAGTCATAAAAACAAAAAATAATGTCATTTGCAGCAACATGGATGGAACTTGAGATTCGTATACTAAGTGAAGTAAGAAAGAGACGAATACCATGTGATATCACTTGTATGTGGAATCTAAAATATGGGCACAAAGGAATCTATCTACAGAAAAGAAACAGACTCTCAGACACGGAGAACAGATTGGTGCTTGCGGGGGTCGAGAGGAGGGGTTGGATGGACTGGGCATTTGGCGTTAGTGGATGCAGACTATTGCGTTTTGTGGAAAAGCAATGAGGTCTTGCTGTATAGCACAGGGAACCATATCCAATCACTTGTGATGGAACGTGATGGAATACGAGAAAAAGGATATATACAGGTCACTTTTCTGTACAGCAGAAATGGACAGAACATTGTAAATTAACTATAATTTTAAAAAAGAGGTATCTGGTCTCTCAGAGTTCCTTATTTTCCCTCCCATCATTCTCTTTAAACATAGCAACCACCGCTCATGCTTTTTAAATTTGTCTTCTCTCTCTCCTATACCATTGCTACATGCCCTCATTACCTCTCACCCAATGTTCTAAAACACTGTCCTGTTTCTCTACCTGAAACTCATTTCCTATGCAATCTGTTATTATTCAAAATTAATGACTTTGTTGTGTTGTATGCTAATTTTACATGTTTTTAAATGACTTGATGCTGCCTGTATAATATACAAAATCACTGGCATGGCCTAAATGTCCTTTACAATTTGCCCCCAGTCTACTTTTCAAGTATCACTTTATGTTATTCAATCCCAAAATTTTTACTTCCCAGCACATTTCTGTGACTTGAATCTTGCTCTTTCTGGAATGTAAGCCTCTATATTGGTCTTATATCAAGTTTCAACTCAGATTAAATAGCCAGCTTAAGTAATCATCTTTTAAGAAAATTCTCCAAGTAGAGAAAATGCTGAAGAGGAGAGAGAACTCATCCTTCTTCTGCCTTTTTGTTCTGAGCAGGCCTTCAATGAATTAGATGATGCCTATCATCCAATATGGTGAGGGTGGATCTTTACTCAGTTTCCTGACACAAATATCAGTCTCTTTCAGAAAGACTGTCAGGCATACATCCAATGTCTTACCAGCTATTAGGGTATCTTTTAGAAGTCAAGTTGAATAGAATTAACCACCACATACAGGTAAAATTAAGATAAAGATATCTGTTATCAGTATTATTTAATTACTCTGTAATGCAGTCAACCAATAGTAAATATATTGAAAAACAATAAGGATGAAACAAAAGTTCACTTATTTTTAGATATGAACATTTCTTTAGAAAAGCAAAAAAAAAACTTGCATAAATTATTAGAAGTTAAAACAAATTTCAATAAGGTGGTCATTTGCAGAATATGCTCTTTTCTAGTAGAATGGTATCACATAGAAAATATACATTCCATTTACAAAATCAATAAAATGCAACATACCTACAAGTAAACTTTAAAAGAAATAGTTAATATCCGCATGAATATGATTATAAAACTCTACCAAGGAACATTAAAAAGATCTTAAATGGGACATATATTGTATTTTGGCTACTAAAATTTTAAAATATTTTAAAATATCAATCCTTTCTAAATTAGTCTGATAATTCAAGGCATTCCCAATGAAAATAGACATTTGTTTCTCTTTGCTCTCAAATCAAACATGATAAAGTTCAGAAAAGTCTTTGAAATGTAAGCAATGAGTGTTACATAGCCTTACATAGCATTAAATTTCATTATAAAACTGAAGTGATTGGAAGCATTCAATACTGATGCAGGAATCAACATATCAATGGCATAAATAAACAATCTAAAAATAGATGCAAATAGTCATGGGAAAATAATATATGTAAATCAGCTGGCATTTCTAGGTACTCTAGATCATTCATCAGGAGTACCAGGCCAACTGGCATATAATTTGGGGAAAAAAAAACAAAAAACAAAACCTGTACAGCTATTTCACTTCCAACAAAATAAATCCCAAATGGACTTCAAAGTATTATACATGTAAAAAACAACAAACACAAGAAATCCTTTTCAAATATCTTTCATCTTTGGTGTAGGGAAGCTTTTCTAATTATGTTGCAAAATTCAAAATCCACAAAGAAAAAAACTAATAAATTTTAAAACATAAACCTGAAATATATAAGAAAAACAGGAAAATCATTAATAAGGTGGAAAGACAAAAATATTACAGCCATATGGGTAATAATTACAACGGAGAAAAATGTCCTATAAATTATAATGTAAGCAAAGAACACAAAAGAAAATTTAGTAAATTGCCTGAACTGACATTTCAGAGTCAGATATTCAATGACCTTAAAACATGTTCAAGTTCTTCATCTCAACAGTACAAAAAAAATTACAAACAGTGAAATATCATGGCCAAATGGTTGGCAAGTATTTTTAAATTATTAATAAGCCAAGTTGGCAAGTATTTATTAGAATTTGACTTGTCCATATCTTTTGACTCTGCATTTCCAATTTTAAATATCTATTCATCCCAGAGGTAAGTGGTAGAGATTTCAGTATGAACTAATATAATCTTTACAACAGAGAAAACCTGAAAATAACCTTGTCTAATAATAGAAACATTGTTCAGTTGGAGAGGATTAAATAAGTTAGCATATAAACTACATAATAATATGCAGCCATTAAAAAGTTATTTATGATACATTTTCAAGTGAAGAATGTTGTAGAATAAAATATAAAATAAGATGCTATTTATTACTAGCAAGTATATTAAGAACACATGACCACATATAGAGATTTTTGGAAATGCACAGAGCTAGTAACATTGAGAGTGCTATGTGAGTGGCAGAAAGGAGACAGGGGAAGAGATCAAAGAGAAAATAAAAATTGCCTTTTAATCCTGTTATATATAGTTATGCATTGCTAGAAGTTTTCTCGATTAGCATGTATGCTTTGTGTTATTTTGAAAAGGAAAAGGAAAAAGAGAAATAGTGATAAAACTCATGTTTATATGGGAGCAATAAAACAGGCATCCTCTGACAGTTTTCTTGGCAATGGAAATTATTAGTTTTTTTTTAGAAAGCATTTGTTAACATCAATAAGTTGAATAGTGTGCATACACATTGAGCCAATAATATTTTCAAAAATTACACAATAGCCATATAAGCCCAAGTATGTAAAACTGTTTGAATGTTCAATGAAGAATTGTTTATAATAGCCAAAGTTTGAAAACAACCACAATATTTTAACTGTAAGAAATTGGTTAGCTTATGATTTTTTATTAAGAGAATACAGTGTAATATTAAAAATATTGGAGCATATCTCTATGTATTGGCAGAGTAAGTGGTCCATGTAAAAAGCTGCAGGATAGGACCTAAAATTCTGTCTAGTTTCTGTAAATGAATAACTATTAGTATACATAGTTGGTTTATATATTTTCAAAATCAGAAATAATATACATGAATGTTAATATATGTAATATATAAATATACATATTCACATATAATCTTTGTTATATTTGAAGAATAAGAGTATAAATTTCTGTTCTCAATGGCAAATGGTTTCAAATGATGATTACTCTTAAAATCAGAAAAATAACATGTTATTATTAATTCAAGACCAACCTAAGTTTTTAGATGTCTACAAAAATTATTAACATAAAACTTAACTTGGGGCAATTAACTAGTTGTCTTCTTTGCAAAAAAGCAAATTAAAATTAATCTAACGAAGGAGATCTTGTGATGCAGCGGGTAAAGGACCCAGCATTGGCTCCCTGTGGATGCAGATTCAATCCCTAGCCTCCCTCAGTGCTTAAGGATCTGGCACTGCAGCAAGCTGCATCGTAGGTGACAGATGTGGCTCAGACTGGGTGTTGCCATGGCTGTGGTATAGGCCTGCAGCTGATTCGACCCCTGGCTGGGGAACTTCCATATACTACAGGTGTGGCTGTAAAAAGAAAAAAAAGTTAATCTAATGAATGTAAATACCTACCAATTTGATATCACTCGTTAAAAAATAAGAATTCAAATATTGCTTTTTGCACACATCACACCACTCATTCAGGTGATGCTCAAGGATAGGAAGACCTGCAAATTATTCTCACAGAAGTTAATCTCTCTGTAAACCTTTACACTACAAACACTTTTTCATCAACTCCCATATCCTAAAATTGGTATTGTTATTGTCTCATTCAATAACATAAAAATTGTTCTCAATGAAAGGTTATTTAAAGAACAATCTCTAATTGTTCTCAGTATAACCCCCAGCTTACCTCTGGGGGTTATATTAAAAATGTCCTCTTTCACAGAGGTCTGAATGTGGAAATGGATGACATACATCATTATGAATCAACCCACCTTCTGTATGACTCCTACATTCTGTACGACTTGTACACTCTTAAACAGAGCCTGTATTCTCTAAAAACTTTATCTACATAAGATTTTATGACATTGAAATTAAAATTCACAAAGATAATATTAAAAGATAGTTACCTGTGTTTTCAGAGGATTTTTATCTTTAGACTTTGATTGTAATTACAATCTTGAATCACTTAATTTGTAAGTTAAAAAAAATTTTAGTTTAGTCATGTAGATTTTAAATATAAGAAATCAGGAGTTCCCGTCGTGATGCAGCAGAAACTAATCCGACTAAGAACCATGAGGTTGCAGGTTCAATCCCTGCATCACTCAGTGGGTTAATGATCCGGCATTGCCATGAGCTGTGGTGTAGGTTGCAGGCGCGGCTCAGATCTGGCATGGCTGTGGCTCTGGCTTAGGCAGCAGCAACAGCTCTGATTAGACCCCTAGCCTGGGAATCTCCATATGCTGCAGGTGTGGCCCTGTAAAGACCAAAAAATAGATAGATAGATGATAGATAGATAGATAGATAGACATAGATATAGATAAATAAAATGAAAGTAAGTTATGGACTTGAATATATTTGAAGTTATGAAATATGTATTAAATATTTACATTTACATTGAGTTGAAAAAGGACAATAAAAGCATAATTAACATAATCTCCTTAGATTTATGTTAAGTAAAAGACTACCTTAATGATAATATTTATTTTTTATGGTTTAATTAATTCTGGAAATTTTAGTTTCTTAGATATACAGTACTTATGTATCTTATGAACTCAATAATTTTCACTGACATAAAATAATAGGAAGACAATACTCTAAACATACAAAACCCTAAAATCCAACTTGATAAGGAAAATATGATCAGGATAGGAGTTCCCATCATGGCTCAGCTGTTAATGAACCCGACTAGCTTGCGTGAGGACTTGGGTTCAATCCCTGGCCTTGCTCAGTGGGTTAAAGATCTGGCATTGCCATGAGCTATGGTGTAGGTCACCGACACGGCTCAGATCCCTCGTTGCAAAGATCCCACTACAGGTCCGATTCAACTCTTAGCCTGGGAACCTGCATATGCCACAGGTACAGCCCTAAAAAGACAAAAAAAAAAAAATATATATATATATATATATATATATATATGTAAAACCAGGATATACGTATGTATATTTGCTGGAGGCTCTATCTTACAAAGTCAAAGGTTTCAAAGAAACATATGAATTACCATTCCTTTTGCACTTAAATGTGTATATGTTGTATATAATACATATATGCTTATTGCATTACATATGTATGTATACATATAATACCTTTATGCATATGCATCTAAACACAGCCATCTAATACCACATCTCCTGGACTCTAGAAGCAGAATGACACCTCTCAACCTCAGTCACCCTTACTACAGTTTAAAGGTAAAAGTTATTCCATACTTCAGTAAAGTTCTTCTAAATTTTAAATCAATTCCTCTAGCTTGGTATATTTTTTAATATTTTATATGTATGAAAAATACTGAATGGCCTATTAGCTGCAAGCTATAAATGCCACAAAACAGATTTGGAAATTGGAACATACCCAACATAAATGGTTTACCAACGATGAATGGGAAGGCATACGAAATAGGGCAGTAAAGCCACCACACAATATGAGGAAAATCATTAAACGATCTGGAAAAGCATCAAGATGGCTGGCCTCTTTGTAGTTCCAGCACAAAGACTGAGCCTTATTTCTAAATATTTTCCCTGGTGGGGAATAACAGCTTGAAAATAATCCCAGATGTATTCATTTGTGTAACCATTTGCTTCTTGCAGCATATAGGCATGGAAAAATTATTGAAGGCTTCAATTCTGGACTTGTATTTTTTTAAATGTCAGGCTTTTGAAAAATAGCACCATTTTTCTTTAAAACCGTTCATTTACCTGGAATGTTGGCCAGCAGGCCTATAATATGGACTTCGTTTTGTTAAGATTGAAAAAATGCCCAATGGCAAAAGAGGAATGGGCAATTTTAGTGGATATAACTAAATATGAATGAACCCAAACTCAAATGAGCAAATGCCAAAGCAGGGTAAAAACCAGTGCTTTTATGATTCTAAGCTAACCAAAGAATTCTAGATCCTCTTAAAGAAACACCAATTTAAAGAAAGTAAGTAAGTAATCTAGAAAGTTTTTCTTAAAGATACTGAAAGCAAATCATTTGAAAGAAAGTTTAAGACAGTCAACTTCACACTCAAGCATTTCTTTTTTTCTTGAAGACATCCTCTAGTTTTGGGATGACTCTAGGTGTTCAGACAAGAGTTCAAAAAGCTAAAGGCCTTTTTAAAATCAATTTTGAAAGACAGATGAAACAATTTACAGTTCAAAACTGTTGAAAATTAAACTCAACTCTTCAGAGTTCTAAAAATGTACCAAATGATCTGTTAAGTATTAATATTGCTTTCTACATTTCAGTGTACACCGTTTTTTTTTTTAAGCAGAGCCTCTGGTAGGTGTGGTGTATGTATCTATGTGTGGGTATAGAAATGAAAAGGGTGACAGGTTTTAATGTGTCTTTTTTTCTTCACTTGATCAGATTTTTGTTTTTGTTTTAAAGATTCTAAGGAAATATCTAGATTTTTTAGTAGGTATTTTCATCCTAAAAGTATTTATTTACTTATTTATTTACTTACTGCTGCGTCTGTGACATATGGATGCTCCCAGGCCAAGGACTAAAGCCTAGCCATAGCTGCAACCTATGCCACAGATGCAGCAACAACAGATCCTTAACCCACTGCACCTGGCTGGGGATTGAACCCATGCTGCCGCAGAGACCAAGCTGGATCCTTAACCTGCTGAGCCACAGAGGGAACTCCTATCATTATGAACTAGATTGTTGAGAATGTGAAGGGGTGTATTTGGATCCATTGTACGTCTTACAAATAGTTAATGAGCACCTGTGTTTTGCCAGGCACAGTTTAGCAACTAGGGTTTTAACAGTGGCCATGAAACCTCTAGACATCATTCCTCTGGAAGGCTTCTTCAGAAAAGCTAGAATCATATTCCTGAAATCTAAGGAAAACAACCTGAGGCACGAAATAAATAGGAAAGTATTTTTTTTTCATTTACAGGACTCTCCGTATTTTTTAGAAACATTACATCTGTTTCCTTGTATTTTATGTAAAGGATTTAATCACCTGAGCATGCGTAAGTGATATCCTAAAGATTAGGAATAAAGATCTCTTTGACTCAAGTGATGTCTTGCTTTGAGACATACTATTAGCCAATATGACGATGTCACCAGAAGGAATGAATGAATTGGATTAATTTCAAGCAAAAATAAGGAACTCAATCTAAACTATGTAAAACTCACCTCACTATGATTTACTGCTTTTTTCAGACCATTGAAGCTGCAAATAAAATTTATGAGGGAAGAACAATAAATTAGGACTGGATAAAGGCACAATTTTAGGCCTCAAGTTGCTTGTACAGTTAGATTTTAACACATAAAATTGGGAGCATAATACTAACAAGTTAATAAAATCAGCCAAGTGCTGACATGTAAAGACATTTTTTTTAAACAATTGGTTGGTCCAATCAGTTAGCCTTGTTGACAACTTGAAATTTCAAAAACCTATATTACTTATATTCAATGAACATTAGAATGTATAAAAGTTCATAAATGCATGCAGCAGAAGTTCACTGGTCTTGGAATATATTTGGGGGA
Organism: Catagonus wagneri; assembly: GCA_004024745.2. Taxonomy (NCBI): domain Eukaryota; kingdom Metazoa; phylum Chordata; class Mammalia; order Artiodactyla; family Tayassuidae; genus Catagonus; species Catagonus wagneri. The sequence continues at coordinate 18,097,551 of PVHT020000173.1, read as the reverse complement.
TGGGGTTGGACAAGTTGCTTTAAAGTTAAAACTGTAAAATTACCACGTAATAAAAGCCTGTTCTTTGAACACTAATTGCCCATTTATTATTTTTTTTAAAAAAGCCCTTTTCCTACAATTATGGAGGTGTGATGCATAAACCTCCCTTGGTTTTACTGAGATGTTTTATATATTTTTGGTTCTACTGCTCTTTTCCATTTATTCTTGATTTTATTTTTACTAATATGCACAGTATCAAGAAGGCATTACATCTATGAAGATTCCTACAGCGCTTTAATTGAGAGTAAATTGCCTTCAATAAATAGGGCTTCCTACTGGCCTGGAAGGCTGGCCCACCCTAGTGGCTGGGCACAAAATGCTCTTTTGAAGAATTAAACCAAGGCAGGATAGCCCACTTTGTCAGCTGCCTAGAGGGAAGTTGTCAAGTCAGGGACCCTGCTGCTTTATTCCTATAACTGTGTTTTAGAAACACCTCACAAGTGGAATTGTGGTTGCCTCATCCAGAAAATGTGGAAAGGATTAATGTGGCATGTAAAACAAATCACTCCTGAGCTCAGCTGAGAGAGTGGGTATTAAAAGCACTCCAGTCAAAAGAGCTTTAGTGAGAGGGTCACGGTGATATACAGTCAGCATATGTTGGGCTGGTAATGCTGCAGGGTGTTTGGAAATGGTAATGGTCCATGGGTGTAAAGTCTTTCAAGACCTCTTAAAGGCACATGTGTTTCTTGAGCATGTTCTCCAAACAAGGACCTGTTATGGGTTAGATTCACTGAAGCTTTTAAACTTTATTGATTGGTTTGTGGGATTCCAGGTTCACTTACTGCTTAAAATAATAATAATAAAAAAAAAAAACCTGTTGATAAACACAGGCAAGAATACCACTTTAATCTTAACCTTATGAATCAATAAACAATGTGGGATGTTGCCTCCTCATCGATTACAGTACACACTGTTTATTTTTATTATGGAAGTGCTTGCTAGTTTTCAGAGGTAATGGCAATATATCTATGTTGTTCTTCTAAATCCAGGTGCTTTGTAGATTTATTTTGAGGGGGGGGAAAGGGAGACATGAAGATCTCTTGCTATTTGAAATATGAACTATGGCGTTAATAAAAACGTGTGGGTTTCAAGTATAGAGAGAACAAATAAACGTGCTAAGGGTAATTTCATAAACTGAAACGATTTTCCGTGGTATTCCAGTTTAGGGAAAATTCATTCGGAGATCATTTTATAATGCAAATATGTAATTTTAGCCATAATTTGAGTTGAATGAACTCTTAAAAATAAAATACACTAGTTTTCTACATATAAGCGTACTGGTTTTGCCTATTCTCCTCTATTTGGTTTACATTTGCCCTTTTTATGGGACACTTAGATTTTTCCTAGGAGGTTAGTCCTCATAAATTCATTCATTTTTCTAAATAACCTACACCAAAGGATCATGTGAAATCTTTGAAAAGATGAAAGCACAGGCAAAGTTTGCAATAAATAAGGAGTGATGCATTTAAGTAGTTGTCGGCACATGGACTCAAAACAAGCATGTGTTTTCAGGTAAGACCTGATAAAACATCAAGACAGGTTGGCAGGAAGTATGAGTTAACTAACCTAAAAATCTCATCAGTGAAACTAAACAAATAAAAATATTATGTGAGACTGGAAAAAAAGGCAGGGTAGGGTGGTTTTTCGGTCTAGGTTCAGTGCTCTTGAGTTTGGCCTCAACTTACAACCATGACCGCAAATATTTTTTCACCAACTTCAAGCATGACATTATTTGTTACCTTTGCTTTACTGCAGGCCTGGTAAAAGTCAAGATCAATAATTTCTCAGGACCATTTCCACTCTACACTAAAATTACAACCAGCCCGAGGGACGCAACAGATATAAAATTTCTTGCCATCTCTGTAAAACTCATAAAGCATCAGCATCGCTTTGTTTTTTAATTGAACTTCCTGTCTTAGTCCCATTCACGTCACTACTCTGACTAACATATTTGGCCAGGAGGAATACGTATGGTGAGCGCTCATGGTCATTGTACTGGATGTGAAATGGATGTGTATAGAAAGAAGATGAATGTTACAAGAGCTAGATAGTAAGGACAAGGGAAGCTGTCAGTATCCTTGTATTTTGGTAGGCTGGAATGGAATATCATGGCTCTGATTACTTTATATTCAAAAAAGCAACTAATGTTACTGCTCTCACGTGCTCAACTGTGGCTGAAAAAGACAATTTTCTGTGCAAAATGCTCTGTATACATGAGTCACTGTGCATTCAGGGATTGTTTGCATTGCCGTTTGATCTTCAGGTGCACTTATTCTATGTGAATAGTTTTCATCCTCCACAAGGAAGCATGAGTCTGAAGCCATATCTTCCCAATTTGCTTACAATTCCTCTTCCAAAGTACTTCTGCCTTGTGTATAAATGGACACAACTTTTATGCTATTAAAAGCCACCACTTAAAATGTAAAACTACTCAAAATTTTCTACTCTAGATTTAGGATTTTTCAAATAATTTTCTAAACGTGGTAAACACCCAGAAGGTCAAAGTTCAACACTTGTCTGTTCCATATTATTGGAAAAGCTATTTTCATACTGGAATGATGATAGAAAATGGATGGTCTTAACAACAATCTTTCTTTTGTTGTTAGGTATGTGTGAGTCTATACCTGTATGTGACATTGTTGCCACTTTCAACTGAAAATGGTTCTGGGTCTAAGTGACAGGTTCTGAGGTGTTTAACCAGTACTGAGTTAGGAAAATCCCTGTGCTCAGGGGTCCAGACTGAATGCTTCCCCAAACACACTAATTGGGGACCTGGACTCTGTTGAGTTTTGCAGGTCTCCACATCTCCCAGACAAACTGCACGTGACAGCAGGCTGACCCACACCAAGACGTGCTGCACACCTGTACAACAGATGACCAATTTTAAATGCAAAAAGCAAAAGCTGCACAGAATATGATGTTTCCTTCATGTGGCATACATACAATTCAGACAGCTAAGGGGCTAAAGCATGCCATTTAGCTGTAAGTTTTCATTGCTAAAGACATTTTATAGGGCTTAAATTTTATATAGTCCAGTATCAAGTAGTACTCCTAATTGCACGACTTCAAAGCCCTACTTTCATATTATTTTAGTGCCAAGCAATCACTGCCCTTCCATTGTACCTATGAGGTCCTATATTAACATTATTATTGGAGGTTTTATTTAACTTCAATTTTAGCAAAAACTATGCCTCCTTCTTTGAATGAGAGTTTGAACATTGAGATTAAATTGATAGAGAAAATCAAGTCTGAATCGGTTTATAGCCCAGAGGTACACTGTGAATCCCATAAAGCATTGTTGCAGGAACCTGGTTAGTGTTCTGTACACCTGCTTAATGTTTTTTTCATCATCACAAATGTCAAAGTGCTCAGTAAGTCACTGGGGTTTGAATGACAGCCCTGCGCTAAGCAAGCAGTTATGTTTTTTCACTACCAAATTGGACCATAAATGATGAAAAAGAGGTCAAAAAGGAAGTATGGAACCATACAAATTTGAAAGGGGAAACTGCTAATAGCCATAAACCCGGTGCAATCAAAGGCTTGGCAAGTCATTGCAAATTACCTGCTCTGTGAATTACTGATCACACTGCATTATGATATAGAACTTTCTAACTCCTTTCATCTGTAGTAACAGGGCTTCTAATAGCTCACAGATCAAAAGCACAACACTGCCAGTGGAATTTTGATACAAATAGGCCAAGGTTACACAAGTATAATGCATGTGAACAAAATGTTGTTACACATCCAATATTGCTTTTGATCAACAAATTATTTAATATAGTATATGTGTTTTACAAACCAAACTTACCAATATAATACTTACAGAAAGAGAAGATTGGTAAGGCATGCCTGATTACTATAAAAGGAAAGTGAAATCTTGCACACTTTCATTAGGGATTAATATAGGTTGGTATGCTTTAAGCAAGATCTTGGCAATCTTTCAGATGGAAGATGTCAAGTTCCTAAATCCTTTTCTTCCAGCCCAAGAAGCAGACATGTGGGAGTCAGGGGTACTCAGAATTATCCCTCTAAATATTTTTCCCATTAGGGAAAATATCTGTATCAATAAGTTTCTTTTGAAAAATGTGAAATGCCTATGAAGGGTGAAGTCTGGTGGTCATTTGCATGCGACTGTAATGAGATTTCTTTCCTCTTGCCCCCTTGCTGGGGATTCATAGGTATGGATTAAGTGGACATTTTTATTCTATGTAAAGAAAACTCAGGGAAAAGAACAAAAAAAAACTTGGACCATCAGATGTTTTATAGCAAAGATGTGGCTGAAATACTGCCAAGCTAGATTTTATACTGATGCAGTGCCTGGGAGGTGGAAAAGAGGAAGAAGCAGATGAAGTAGATAGTTGCCAAAGAGAGGTTTTCAATTATACGTGAATTCTTTACACTTTATGATAATAACTGATATGGTTGAAAATTATCTCCTTATTGGTTATTGGATATTAACTTGTTTTGTAACCCACTGTGATTCTTTCATATGAAAAACTTCTTTTTCATTTGTTACAATTATTCATCAGTGAGTATTACTCCTTACTCTAGTGTTGAAAACACAGTCATGAAATAAGAGAGATGGCATTCCTATCTTAAAGGAAATGTACCTAAGTGGCCACAATGCTATAAATAAATACAAATTGTGGTAGCGTTACAAAGAATATAAACAGAAGGCGGAGAAGGTTTTTGAATAAGGACACTATTTGAGGTGGGATGGTCAGGAAAGGCTCACAGATGAAAAGACTTGAGCTGAGATATGATCAGTATGAAACAGCTATACCTGTAAAGACTAGGGTAGACGGGAAAGGTGATAGAAGGAGTAATAAGTGCAATGGTCCAAAGTATGTAAAGAGCTAAGAGCAGTTGATGGAGAGCAAGAAATACAATGTGGCTCGACCACAGTGAGCAGGGAGGGAAGAGAAGAGGAGGGCAGATGATGTAAGGCTGTGAGTCAGAGTAAGGGAAAGAGCAACATGCTATAACTAGCTATTTCAGGAAGAACAAATGATGTGTCAGGAACCACTGAAGCAAAACCAGCTAGGTCAACAACTGAGTTGCCCAAGTGAGAGAGGATAATGGTTTGGATGTGCTGGCAGTGGAGGAGGATAAAAATGAAAGTAGTCTGATACTGCACCCATCAAGTTCTGAGAGAAATTCTGAAAGGCTCTCAGCTTTCAGTCCAGTACAATAACCCTACTTTCTAGTATAAGTGTTCCGATGAGCAGTACTCTACCCCCAACCTCCAATCAGAAAATTTGTCTCTCCCACCAATATTCCTTTGAAATTGGTGTAGTGATTTTTTAAAAAATCTCTTTAATAAGCTAAATATAAAACTCAGGGAAACAAATGAATTACTCCTGCAGTGTCTATTTTAAAAGTGATTACAAATCTGTGTGGCAACAGTTGAGGTAGTCATTAAATCTATTGGTTAATAAATTGTAGCCAATGAAATCTGAGCAGCTGAGGTGAAGTTCTATATATTATTGGGGGGGTGGGCAGGGGGAGGGGAAGGTTGAGGGGGCAAGGGTGAAATTGTGAACGGCTTTAGAAAAAAAGTGAGTTCTCTTCTATACATTTTTTGATTATTATTTTTACAAATAGCATGCATTTGTGGTTCTGTATTTTACATAAATTAAGAATATTTGGAGTTCCCCTCGTGGCACAGCAGTTAACAAATCTGACTAGGAACCATGAGGTTGCGGGTTCGATCCCTGGCCTTGTTCAGTGGGTTAATAATCCAGCGTTGCTGTGGGCTGTAGTGTAAGTCACCGACATGGCTTGGATCTGGCATTGCTGTGGTGAGACCAGTGGCTACAGCTCCGATTTGACCCCTAGCCTGGGAACCTCCATATGCCACAGGTGCGGCCCTAAAAAAAAGAAAAGAAAAAAAAGCGTTTATGTTAAAATCATTTCAAAGCACATGAGAAAAGTATCTGGAGACTTTCTACACTCCATAACAGATCAAAGAGGGGGTGCGTGAGCATGGAACAGAAGAGCAGGAATGACGGATTAGAGGCTGTTGAAAGACTACGTGGGAGTTCCTGTTGTGTCTCAGTGGTAACAAACCCGACTAGTATCCATGAGGATACTGGCCTTGCCAGTGGGTTAAGGATCCCGCGATGCTGTGAGCTATGGTGTAGGTCACAGATGTGGCTCAGATTCCGTGTTGCTGTGACTATAATGTAGGCCAGCAGTTGCAGCTCCAAAAACAAAAACTACATGTAACAGAGAAATGCGGGTCCTGGGAGTAGCATTTGGTTAACTGCTGGATAGAAAAACCTGCATATCACTCTACAATTGCTGTTGCTATAATTCTTTTGTGAACCACATGTAACTCATTTTAGAGTGCAGGTCGGTGTCCATTGATGCCTTTATGTTTTCTAATTTCCCATGAGAAGAGGAAACTAATTCATTAGTAAAAGGAGGAAAATGGACAGCATTGGTCCTTCACTTACCAGTAGCTCTCCTCTATGAAAGAAAACCAGTAACCAGCATACCTTGCTGCAGGCTTCCCCATGCTCCTCTTGTCACGGCATACAGAAAAAAATGATGGGATTTTTATGGCTCACTGAAGGAAACTGGAAGGGATTTAAGAGTGTCTGTAAATATCTCTTGGGACAAAAAGTATTACATTTTCTTGACATTGTATAATTACATAGACTCAGAGCATTAGAGAATATATTAAATGTTGACTCAGTACCATACTGGCAAATAAAACCTTTTCTCATTTGCACAGAAAAACTGAAGTTAATTTTCCTGTTGAAACTACATACATTTGAAGAACTCATCCATGTCTTTCACTGACCAATGTAATTAATATTGACATTTCTGGGGAAAAATAATTTTTAATTCAGTTGAACTTTTTCACACAAGATATTTCAAACTAGGACTCAGTGTATGTGTTGCTAGAGCATCCAACATGCAACGAGCTTCATTGTCACTGAGAGGACAAATGTCAAAAACTGATATCCCATACACGCAAAGACAGAGAAGGAGGCTGCCACTCACAATTAGACCTACTAAGAGCCTCTGTAAACCTTCCTTGTCTGTGCAGGCTGTGTGCCATTGTCGTTGAGTATCTGAGACCTGAATTTGGCTATGATCTGTTTGGGTGCCACAGCTGGCACAGTCTTAAGTTGAGTCCTGAACAGTTGTCCATGTATAGAACACTCCTTAACCAGGGAGTAAAACTATTCAGATTGCTGATGGCTGAAGGTATCACTTGGCCTTGCTTTGGGTCCAGTGTTTTAGGGCCCTCATCTATGGATCATTTCACTGTTGCTTATAGCAAGAAGCTACTGAACCAGGTGCCGGCCACCCCAGGTCCTACCAGGATCTTCTAGGGCTGAGAGAATATCTTGCTGTAAATCTGCAATTCATTGCAGAGGCCTTGTGCAGGCAAGTTCTATTTTGTAGAATATTCACTGAACCAGGAAGCTACCTTTTTATATGACTTTAGGACATATAGGCCTAGTCATACTCCAAAAGCGGTGTAAGCTCTTTGATATACTTATCCCAGTAGACCACAGGGAAATGGGAAAGAAGTGGAAGCAAGGAGAAAGAATAAACAACTGGTTTCCCATGAGGATTGTTGTATTTTCTCATTAGCATATATTTCTGGCTAATACTTACAATATGGCATGCCCAGGACTCTTTCTGGGGAGAAAAAAAAAGGAGGGCATCCAAATTCTTTCTTTTCTACCCTGCAGATAGGAAACAAAATAAATTCAGACAGCATAACTTCACTGTCTACCTTAGATGATAGTATTAAATTTACAGTGATAGAGAAGCAGGCATATCAATTAAAGTAATGAGCAAAGGAAGATTACCATTTCTTCATTTTGATTAAAGCACCTTAATATTTTTGAAACACTAATGTTCCTCAGATAATCAGTTTTCATATTTAAAAATGCTATTGCAATGATTTTATCAGAACGTAACTTATCTAATGTTGGTTGGTTGGAATTTGAATTCCTCTGATTTTCAGTCCTTGCTTTACTTACTGTTTGTGCTCATTGCAAAGTTTCCTGTTTCATATTTGTGGAATTTATTAAATATTTCTCTTCACATGGCCCAATACATATCTAGAGGTATCATGAAAAATATATCAAAATCAAAAGGGTGTGTATATTATACATATATACACATACATGTAGCACACTATTTTTGAATCACGGTCTGTATTTTTCTAGTGTTTTTCCACAATGTGTATTTTCCTCTAAAAAAAGAAAATTTTAAAAGGATTGCCAAATCTGTCTTGGAACTTCCACTTTCAATTCAAAACAGATTCCCAAATGTCTACTGGGATATATCTCTAATATGACTAAGAATGTGCACCTGTGATTACCTAAACCAGCCAAAGAATGGCACCATTGCTTCACATAAATGTAGTCACAGACATTTTTTATTTGGTTATAGAATTTTGTCATAAATACCCTGGCTCAACGTAGAATTCTATCTGTCCTACAGGTCCACTTTTTGCCTTTAGATAACATTTTACAGAAAAAACCTGATGTATTGCTTCAGTCACCCTTTGGCCACTAAAGGAACTTAGAACAGCACAATGAGTGAGTAATAAGGGAAACAAAGGGAATTCTCTGCCCTTTTGGCTCAGTCCACGCATATGGTCATAATTTTCCAACTTTATGACAATAAGGGGAATGCGTTTATCACTTCTCTGCTGCTTCTCAAGTTGATCTTCCATGGTTAAGTTTAGCCATTGGCCATGTATATTATAAAATTATTAAATAATGTGGAAGGTAATAAGTGAGATGACCACTTTAGTTTTACAAGGAAATAATAAATGGTGGAAAAAGAGCGGCAGGTTTGAAGCACAGGTTCAGAGAAGCATTAGGAAAATTGAATGATTATCTGATAATTTCTGAGAATTAAACAGAAAATGAAAGATAGCCTGAAAGGTCTCAGGCTAATTTGTTCTGTCATGTTCTGTTCCAGGTAGAATAGGCTCACATTGGCCCCGGAGTAACTGCAATAAAAATCCTACCTTATTTTCTTCTTTACAGTTGTAGACCACACCTAATAGTCCTTTACCTGGTCTTATCTATAATTGTTTGTACAACTTGGATGGTTTTTAGCACTGAGTTTTCAGACAACTAAATAACATAGTGATTGCACTTGTATTCAGTATTGCTTAGTTTTCAAAATCAGGCAAGTAAAACTAGAAACAATCCAACTTTTAAAAATATGCAAAAATACTGAACAATTTACAAAGGAAGATAATCAAGTGGTTAATAAGCTTATGAAAAGTTGTTCAATGTCATAATTCATCAAGAAAATGCAAATTTAAATCACAATGGGATACTACTATATACTTAGCAAAAAATCTAAAAGACAGAAAATGTCACATGTTGGTGAGCTTGTGGGGCGACCAGAATATCCATACACTGTTGATGTGAATGTAGTATGGTGCAACTACTTTGGGAAAAGATCTAGCAGTTCCTGTATGAAATTAAACAAACACCCACCCTATAATCAGCAATTCTGCTCTTAGGTATTTATCTAAGAAAAATGGAAAAGTACACCAAAAAGACTTACACAAGAATATTTGCTAAAAGCCTAAACTGAAGAACTAGATCACCTTTTCATCAACAGAAGAATAGATAAACTGTGGTATGTTCATACACTGGGATATTACTCAAATAAAGAACAAATCACTACAAAGATGTAGATAAATATCAAAAACATGCTAAATAAGAGAAGTCTTACAGAAATGAGTAGTTACTATGTGATTGTTTAAATGACCATGAAGACTAAACTGGGTAAAACTAACCTATGATGTAGAAACTGGAACAGTGCTTGTCTCTTTGGGCAGGGGGCTAGGAAGTGAGGATTATGTTGGATTTAGCATAGTAATATTATTCTATACTTTGAAAGAGGTTTTAGTTACATGAATGTGCATGCACACCAAAAATCATTCAATGATACACAAGATTTGTGCTTTTCACCTTACATAAAACTTACCCTAAGGAATTCCCATTGTGGCTCAGCGGAAACGACTCTGACTAGTATCCATGAGGATGTGGGTTTGATCCGTGGCCTTGCTCAGTTGGTTAAGGATCCAGCATTGCCGTGAGCTGTGGTCGCAGACGCGGCTTGGATTCCATGTTGCTGTGGCTGTGTGGCATAGGCTGGTAGCTGTAGCTGCAATTCGACCCCTAGCCTGGAAATCAGTGCATAGAGAGATCAGTGGATAGAGGGGTAGAAAGCAAAGCAAGCAAAATTTTAGAATCTAGATGAGTATTCATTGTGTAAAACTTTCAAACTTTTATGTTTGGAAATTGCCATAATAAAATATTGGAAACAAAATCAGGCATTGCTGATTTTTCTTTCTTTGCATTTCTCTTGAAAACTTAAATTTCAAATGAAAAAAGCAAGAGAATATTGACTATAGCTCTCTAATTTAAATAAAGCTTTGATGTTCTGCTTGCTCTTCTGTTTAAATCAGCATATTTATGATTATTTAATGTGGAAGTAAATAATTTCCTTATCCACAAGGACGTTGTTCTCACAATTAAGAGCAAGCATGGAAATCAACAAAGAAAGCACGTTGGCCAGAGAATACATGCTGAGCCTGGCATATGAGATGCCTGCTCCTATACCTACCCAATGCCAGCAAGCAGACAGCAGTAGTTCCTCCTCTTCATATAAGGGCAAGGAGACAGTGATTAACTACAAGGATTTGAAGCCAGGGGCATCTTAGTTTGAATGTGAGTTCTCCTCCCACTAATTTTCTTTCCTATCAGCATTATTGAAACTTTCTGAGTTTTAGTTTCATCATTTAACCAATGGGCAAATTATTATCATGTAGCTTTGAGGGTCATTCTGAGGCATAAATACTGTGGGTATTAACAATTATTATTGCACATGGACACAAGCACACAGACACCCACACGCAACTGAAGAAGAGAGACCAGAAAAGACTAAGTTTGATGGAATTTTAAAAAAACTAAAGTTTTTTAAATGCGTAGTGATAAAATAAGAAACTAGAAAGTATCAAACTATACAAGTCCTGATTTATCCTTTATTACTTTTTTTCCTTTCCTTTTTTGCACATGGATTGCAGAAGTCTCCCCCCACAGCCCCCCGACCCCGGAACATTAAAGTGGTGACAGCAATGATTATTCCTAAGCACAGGCCTGAAAAAAAAGCTACACTATAGAATATTTTACTTTCCCTGCAAATCTCCTCACAACCTCCTCATAAATAAATGGGGCTAGAGTCAAGGAAACTGGGCTAAATCCCTCCGTTACTGTTTGGACTGTTCCCAAATCATTCATCATGGACACAAGAGGATGGGAGCTTCTCTTTGGCATATATCATAGGGAGGTCTGGCAGGGTGAAGGGAAAAAGACAAAGGAGCCTATGCTCAAATATCCAGGGTATTTTTACCAATCTAATGCTTTAAAAAAATACATGCACAGCATACCTTTGTCAATAAATCCTCTATGTGCTTACACTGAAGGTGCTGAAAATCGCTTAGGTAGTTCAAAATTGTATCTAGAGCTTTTTGCAGAAGAGTGTTCTGACAAGTGAAGATGAGAATTTGTATCTCTAGATTCTCAACTCAGTGACCTCTGAAAATAGCCAATAGTTTTCTTTTGGATTAGGATTGACTGACTTTTCCAATTTGAATTCTATCTATTTCAATTCTATCATTATTTCTAGGTAAGGGGGAGGATCTTGTGCAGGGGAACTGGGCCAGTTTGGGGGCAAAAAATATCCTGGTCCCAGGGAAACTATGCATGTTGTGTAAGAGTCACAAAATCCATGATAGATTGCTCTGTGCAACTGCTCTTAAGTCTGCCTAGGATTCCATGTCCTATTTTAAATCTTTGAAATGAAATTTTATGCCATATGGTTCTCAATGAGAGGAAAGGGTAAAGGAAAAATATAAAATAAAGCTGAAGCAAGACAGCACATCTGTTATGGTATGAATGGCTCTTACAATTCTCTTCCTTTCACTCAAAAAAGTCTTATTGTTCACTGTTTTATTTGGGAGGTATAAAATTATTTATGGTGTTTAGAGTAGAAGGCCACCATGTTTTATCTTTTTCTGGCTCCTATGCTTGAAAAAAAATTGCCAGACTGTGGTGGTGGTAAGAAGATTTTAAGTGAAAAGTGCATTTTATAATTTCTTTAATTAAACATGATCAAAGTTGCCCTCCGATAATTCGAGCATTTTCCTAGTTATGTGGCACTGTCTATATTCTTTTAACATGGTCATTGGCTCAGTGAACCTGTTGTTAGCACAATAGTTCCTTCTGCTATGAACGACCAAAATTTTCCACTCTTTGAAACTTAGTGTTTTACTATACACAGATGAAACACACCTGTTTCTGATATACAACCACTTTCAATTCTTATTAACTGTGAAAAATTCTTGAAATGGAAAAAATCTTTGCTCCCCATTCTGGTGTAAGATATAATTTGGAGATTCATATTTTTGATTTAAAAAATAGCACCTACTATGTGCAAGGAAGGCGCTGTGTAATTCAGCAAATATGAAAATGTTTATAGAGTACCCGCTCTGGGTCAGTCTGAAAGTTGGACTCTTGCACAATCTGAAAGGTGGACTATGAAAACAAACACTAATAACAAGCAGGGAAGGAAGAGGGTAGAGAATGCTGGATGGTGGTTTGATTTCTAAGGAGGATGACCAGGGAATTCAGTATTGGGAAAGATAAAATTATAATGGGGAAATCTGAAGGATGACTGAAAAAATGAGAATGCAAGCAGTGTAGGGCTTTGGGGAAGATCTTTCTCAACAGAGGGGGCAACAAAGGCCTGGAGGTGGAGGGATACTGAACACTTGAAGTGGACAGTGATGAACACCTGGGGAGGGAAGTAGCTTGGGACAAGTTCATAGAGGTAACAAGGAGCCAAATTATATAGGGCCTTGTAACTCACTGTAAAGACTTTGATTTTTACCATGAGTGAGATGGGGACTTTCAGGGGTAATGAATGAGAGAAGACATTATCTAGGTTTTACTAATACCTAAGTCAGTATGGTTGCTCTGTTGAATACACACACACAGTAGGATGTGAATGTAGAATCACAAAAACCAGTTATCAAGCCACTGAGTACCCCAGATGAGAGATGGTTATGGCTTGGATCAGGGTCATAGATGGGAAATGATAAGCAGTGAGATTCTGAATATATTTTAGAGATATAAGCAGCAAGATTTGTTGAAAGATTGTATGAATGAATGAAGAGAAACAGATGAACGATGATTCTAAAATGGTGGTTTCTATTTACTAAAAAAAGGGAAGATAGGAGATAAAGCAGATTTTGTGGGTGGAAACTGAGATTTCTGTTTTGGACACATTTAATGTGAGATGCCAAGTTAAGAGGCAAGTGAAGATGATTCAGCATGCAGATGGAGATAACCATCTGGAGTTGAAGTGGAGTCCAGACTTGATATATATGTATGTATGTATATATATATTTTTTTTTTTTTGAGAGTCATCAGCATGTAGAGATGATATTTAAAGCTGTAAAATTCTATAAGATTATCTTAGGAGTGAATGGATATCAATCAAGTTCAAAACCCAAGTTTACTACATACTTGAGAGTCCAGACTGATCAGCCAAAGCCAAAAGATGGAGAGAGAGAGAGAGAGAGATGGAGGGAAGGAGAGAGCAAGATGCCAAGAAAAAATGGCCAAATGAAGGAGAAGGAAAATTGAGAAAGCGTGATGTCCTTGAAGCCAACTGAAATAAAATAGAATGAAAATTATATTTTTTGATATATATACACAATTCTAAGAAATCTTATAAAGATACAGTGATATAAAAACATTCCAAATTTACTACAGTGGTAAGTGCTGCAAAAGATCTGTAACCAGTTGCTACAATCACACACAGAAGGGACTTCCAGATATTCAGTTCATGAGAGGGCTGCATGAAGTAGGTAGCATTTAAACCCAATGTTGAGAGATGTGTGGAAGGGGAGGAAGAGAGGACAGTGTATACCAGAGGGAACATCATACAAAAAAGTTCCGAGAAGGGAAAGAAGCAGAAGAGTGAGTAGTTCAAGCTAACCTGAGTGTGGATGATACATAGCCTACTTTCTGTACACCTCTAAAGCAGGTTTTCAGGGGCTGAGAAAGATGTTCAGATTTTGCATTTTTTTTAACCCTCTTTCCTAAAGTAATGGGTATGAGAAGTCTTAACTTCGCAACTTTCTTTTCAATCCTTTACCCCAATCTAACTGTCACCTATCAAATCTTGTATTTTCATCTCTAAATATAGTAACAGTCATGCAAGACATCTCTCTGTTTGTTAAGCATCTATGGAGTTCTTGTTCTATGTAAACTCTGGTGGGAGGAAAAAACACTAACAAACATGTAAAAATATTCATTGTGCTATGAGTCCCTATGGTGTTTCAATTCTGAAGTAGGGAAGAAGAAGATACAAAAATAGGAATAATATAAGGCTCACTCTTGCACAAATCCATGAGGACAATCTGCCTTAATGGTTGGAAAAATAGAAAATTCATTCTATAGATTTGGAGTTTGGCCCAACATTATCTGACCTTTGCTCCAGTTCCATGGAGACAAGAAAGTTGTGTTGCCTGCAACCGTAGACAAAATTCCTTAGAAATAATAGTCATCATCTCTGGGGTCTGATCAACTCATGGCATTGAAGAGAAAAAGAGAAACATGAGGAATCACATGAGATTTTATCAGTAACAGACAGGAAATATATTAATAGATTCCATCCCTCAAAAAAATGGACATGATAAATCTTACAAGTTTTTTTTTAATGTGAATTTTAATTTTAGGGCCAGTTTTCCCCATCTTCAGATTCCCAATGGCATAGTGGGATGAACTGGTCAGAGGACCAATTATCCGATTCAAACTCAGACACCTATTTAAGCATCCTAGTCTAAGCATCCTCATAGGTCTCATCTGCAAAATTAAAAGAGAGGGCACTGGTGTAGAATAAAGTGGGAAAGACACAACACTTTGGAGTCATACAGATTTAGTAGCTATATGACGTTGGGCAAACTAGTGAGTGTCTGAATTTCAGTGGATAACACTGGAAATTAGAATAACAGCTCTCACACAGAGCTGTGATAAGGATTAAAATAAGTGATGTACAGAAAATTTTCTGGCACATAGTAGGTGCTTAATAAATATACACCTCCTTCCTTTTTTAACTTCAGCATTTCAGTTCCAATATAATGTCAAGCCTTAATTTGGGGGGAAAAATCTTTGAAATTATAGAGTTTACCAACATTCATTATTGTGAATATTTTTCAAAAAATTGGCATCCAGTCCATTTCAGAGTATAAGAGAGGCTCTGCCTTAACGGTAAAAATAGGTATTTGTAGGGAGTGTGTACCACTTGAACAGTGAGAAGACTGGTATTCCCCTCAGGAGAAATTTTAAGATTATTTAGGAAAAACAGGAAGGAAGGAAGGGAGGAAGGAAGTTAGTTGATAAATAGTTTTAAAGCCTATAAATTAAAAATAAACCAAGTGGGAGAAAGAAAGGTATTTGCTCTGTTGCCCTTCCCATTATAAGACAGGTTAGTTATTAGGGCTGGCATGACACAATCATCTTTATTTTTCCCAAAATGGAAAAAAAAATATTTTATGAAAGTGAGTACATTTACAGCAGAAACGTCAGCTCAGTGAATGATTCAATGCTCTATGTAAGAGGAAATGTATACTTTACTACTTTGACCTTTCTGTATTTTTCATATTTTGCCTGGCTAGATATTGCAACCATTCCCTTCAGGTAGCAATTAAAGTCTAGTCTGCCACTGCCTTTTTTTATAAAACCAAAGCATCCCTCCTACAAATGAAAATTTTAAAGTCCTTCTGTTTGATCTCTAGTATCAAACAGTTTGTTAATTCAGGCATATAAAATGCCAAAGCATTAAGAAAATACAATAAATAGCCATCATCCCTTAGCACTGTCCATTACTCAATGTTTCAGTTTGTCATACAGTATGAAATATAAATGAAGGAAAAGAGGAAGGGAGACATAGCAGTAATTTACGCCTGTCTAGAAAGTTTGGCACAGCAGCTCCAAGTATAGGGAGCCATTTACAGGAGAAAAAAACGTAACCAGAGACTATAGAAGTATGGAAGATGAGGTCATCCACCAGCAGCAATCTTTCAAATGCAGAGACACTTCTGGATTCATGAGGTGAGAATGAACAGTGCAGAGGGCTGTGAAATTCATTTGTAGTGTTTCAATCTGTTAACATGCACTCTCAAGCTGCTCATTGTTATGAGATAGTGGTCAAATTGTAAGTGAAAAAAAAATCAGTATGGAAAATACCCGTTAATCGAAATCATAATAGTGTTAAACATAAAAAAGACAGGGGACTATATGTAACTCTAAAATGTTATTTTAAAGAAAAAAATATGTAAATTTAGAAGAACCTTGCTCCAGTCATCTTTTTAAATATTTACCTGAACTTTTAAATGATTAAGTTGAATTAATTCCAATTTTGAATGTATTCGTCTTCTATTAAGCATGGTCAAATTTTGTCTTGAAATGTCTTTTGTAAGCAAAATTTTTCAGGGCAGAATTAAATTTATCAATAATTTATTAAAGAAAAAATTTATGGAATGAGACAATGCTTTATACCTTTCTTACATTTCTCTCACAAAATCCCACATGGATATTATTTCACTTTCAAAATCAGAAGAGGGAAATGCCCAATACGTCTTAATTGTTTCTCTAGAAGCAGGCAAATTGTAATCTAGGAATCAAATGATGAGAGTATTCAGGTGTTTTAGGGTGAGAGAAGGAAGAGGAGGCAGTATTAATATTGGCTTCCTGGTCTGAGTGTGTACTAGGAAAGATTAAAATAATGGGCATCAATAAGGTATGTCTTATTCTGAAGGACTAATCTAGAAATCCGGAAATTTTAAAAGTAAGCATTTGAACTAACAAAAATGCACAAGTATACTAATAAGCATTATTAAATTAAGGGTAAACTCAGGAAAATCTGGAAGGATATGTAAGAACCTTAGCTGTACAGACCAGAGATTTTTCAATTTTAAAGTGCATACAAATCACTCAGGATCTCATTAAAATACAAATTCTGAATCAGTTAGTTGGCATGGTCCCCAAGATCCTGCATTTCTCACAAGCTCCCAGGCCAAGCCCTTGCTGATAGTCCACAAACAACCCTTGAAGTAGCAAACTCCAGATCCTAACAAAGGAAGAAAGTTTATCTTAGCAATTGCATCTAAAAAAGTATGAATATCAATTGGTCTTTCTCAATACCACCTGTTCCCATTCTGTTATTTTCAAATGCAGTCTACTCTAGAAAGCATAAATAAAAGTAACATATTCAAATAATCAAAATGTGATATTTTACTAATGTAAATGAATTATTTAACTCAGTTCTCAAGTTTTATATCTTGCATTTCTTTGCTCAGTGTTTCCTGTAAATTATCAATCTTTGCCTCCAGCTTATTTCCAATGTCTTGCATCATCTTCAGCATCAACAGTCTAAAGTCTTTTTCTTGGAGGCTGATAATCTGATCACTGAGCTGTTTTTCTGGGGTCTTTTCTTTCTCCCTTATCTGAGTTGTAGTTCTCTGTCTTTTCATTTTTATAGGTTTTTGGTGTTGTGACCTTTTTTGTAGACAATAGAGTTGTAGCCTCTCTTACTTCTGGTGTTTGCCTCCTTTGAAGCTGAAGTTGGGCATGGGGGGGGGGCGGCTTGCTGTAGGCTTCCTGATGGGAGGGACTAGTGCCTGCCCACTGGTAGGTTGGGCTTTGTCTCTGGGTGACATTAGAGGTGGCTGTGTGCCTGAGGGGTCTTTAGGTAGCCTGTTTACTGATGGGTGTGGCTGTGATCCCACCTGGATAATTGTTTGGCCTGGGGCTTCTCAGCGCTGATGGGTGGGGCCAGATTTTCCCAAAATGGCCACCTCCAGAGAAATACAGGCTGATGAATATTCCCAAGAGCTTTGCCTCCAATGCCCTTACCCCACAACAAGCCACAGTCACCCCGTTTTCTCAGGAGATCCTCCAAGAATTGCACTCAGGTCCGACCCAGAATCCTATGGAGCCTTTGCTTTGCCCTGGGATCCAGTGCATGTGAAAGTCTGTGTGTGCCTTTCAAGAATGGAGTCTCCGTTCCTCTGAGTCCCATGGATCTCCTACACACAGCCCCACTAGCCAGATGCTCCAGGGGCTCTTTCTCCCAATGCCAGATCCCCAGGCATGGGGATTTGATGTGGGGCTCAGAACTCTCACTCCTATATGTGAGTCTGTATGATACAGTTACTTTCCAGTCTGTGGGGCTTCCCACCCGGGAGGTATGGGGTTGCTTATATTACGTTATTGCCCCTCCTACCTCTTGATGTGGTCTCCTCTTTGTCTTCTGGAGTAGGATATCTTTTTGAAAGTTTCCAGTCTATTTGGTTGAATGTTGCTCAGCATTTGGTTGTAAATTTGTTGTTTTTATGAGAGAAGTTGAGCTCCAGTCCTTCTGTAGCTTAACTGAGTTCTCAAAAGAGCCTGTGAAGTAAATAATTTTATTACCCTCACTTTATGGAAAAATAAACAGGCCTGGAGAATTTAATTAAATCAAAGACACATATGCACAATTTAGAAACAATTTTGAATTTGGCAAATCTGATTCTAGAGCCTAAATATTTTAGTAAATTATATTACCATTATCAAGTGGCTCTACTGCATTCTTAGTTATCTTCCAAACAAAGCAACAGACACAAAAGATAGAGTAGGGATACAATTATGTACGAACTTAAGGGTATACCATCTTCATTGACAGCTTCTAGAATGGGAGTCACTCAGGAATAACTGCTCTTGACATTAGAAATCTTGCATGAGTGGTAAATAGCAGCCTTGATGCAATAAATAATCTCTTTCAAGAGCGAGGATAAATAAACGATGAAAATAAAACACTAGATTGAGCTTATCAAAGAAAGGAGAAATAGATTCAACCTACATACTGTAGGTTCCACAGCCCTGAACATATGGATAACCCCTAAAGTTCCACATCTGAAAAAATAGCTCTTAAATTTTAGAATCCCTAAAGGACTTTTACTAAATAAAGGAAGGGTACACTATTAAATATTTTATGCATTGTATTATTTTTAAAGGGTATAATCCCTCCTATGGTGTGCTGGCCCCAGGGTCTTTGAACGAGCCTAGACCAGAATTAACTAGGAGACATCATTTTCATTATAAGTAATTTGTAATTATGTTTGCTTATTTCACACTGCTTAATATACTCCCTCCTGTTAAACTACGTTGAAGGCCTTTAGCACCTGTTGCTTATTTCTGCCATACTGAAAATATTCCTCTTTATTATTCATGTGCAAGGATAAGATGAACTTGCCAAGAGTTGTCATTCTTGAATGCACCTGCCAAGTGTCAGATACTTTAATAGCTGAAATGCTTATAGCATATGCTCTGGTTGCTGCAGCTACCAACTTTCAGTGCCCGGTATTTCACATGAGATTGAACATATGCAAAATGACAGATTCATTCCTTCATATATGCATACGTGACCATATGCCCAGGGGTATACACCACACTTACATAATATCCCCAGGTTAGCTTTGGCTAAGAGCGTATCTTACAGTAATTTACTACTTTACATCTTCAAGTTTTGAAAATCAACATTAAATCCCTTGGACTAGTTACTGATTTGTTGTCAGTTTCTTTCATGGCATCAGGCTGTTTACTAAAAAATAAAATGAAATTGAGTTTTTGGCTACAAGGTAGCACCCTACTCTCTGTTTTGATAAGTTCTTGGCTTTACTTTTCTAAGGATGCCAGATACTTTCACCACTCTTCTGTTATGTCTTCAGTCCATCCAGATAAAACTAAGTACTGAAAAGCTACAGTAATTGAGGAATGGGGCCTGGAATAGAGATGTCCATCCTTGAATCCTACTGAAGTACTCCGTTGGTGAAAATGGAAAATATTCCCCATCCCTTTTCCATCACTTTTTCAACTCTAACCTACCAGCTTTGTCAGATCTTATCAGAGGTGTGGAACAGAAGATAGGAAGAGTTGAGAAGGTGTTTTGGAATGCTTGCATGTGACTAATGCCAAGAAAGATGGAGTGATGATGAGTCTGCTTTCATTGCTTTACCACATTCCCAAGAGCAGGTGAAACCTTCCATGTTTTGTTCAATTCTCGGAGAGCCCATGTGTTTCAGTATGTTTACCTCACCTGCCCATGAGTGTGTATGAGTGTGTGTGTGTGTGTGTGTGTGTGTGTATAATTTGGCAAAAACATTAACTTCCTTCTCTTGAAAGGTATCAAAAATCCATCTAAAAGTTTCCTGAAATCCACAGTAAAATCGACCTTGCAGCAGTCTTATTTTATAAGCACCCTTTTTCAGGTAACCTCAAGATAGGACAATTAAATTTCCCTTTTGAAACGTTAGAACAAAATATTCCTATACCTTTCCCTCCCTCCCTCCCCCTTTCCCTTTGTTTCTCTCCCTTTTGCTTTCACTTTTTCTTCCACTCATATGTGAAAACACCACTCAAGAGTCCAAGCTACTTGACAATTTAAGAATGAATTATACATCCTAAGACTTTACTATTAGAATATGCTAATAGAGTTTAGTTCATTAACAGCAAGCTTTCCTGAACCAAGTGGTCAAGAACCTAGTTGATATAGCACCAGATGCAACCAAGGGACTTTTCTCAGAGGGAGAATTTCCAACTATGCTATTTTTGATAAGTCTACCAACCTCTATACTAATAATTCCTTTTGCCTCCTGGAAAGGGAAATCTTGGTGTATAGGGCCATAGTCAAACTGGATTTTTCTTATCCTCTGTTAATGTACAATGCCTTAGTAACTAAACCTCCTTAGATGTGATTCAGTCACAAGTGGATTTTCTCAGATATTCTTGGCTCACAATTTCTAACTGATGCCACTGATGACCTAAAAACAAGATTGGGACATACTTGAGGACAAAAAAGATTCTTCAGGTATATTCAGAAAGAGTTCATTTTACCCAGCAAAGGAACAGAGCAGCTGCAGGTAAGGTGTCTTTGTTCCCATGGGCTACAAGTCTACTACCTATCAGTTATTGGATCATTACCTAGGAAGACAGTCCTAGAAAAAGGTCGAGACTCTTTCAGCAAACTTGGAACACATAGGGGACAGAGTTTGACCTCTTTAAGAGCCAAGGCCACTAATCAAAGAATTCCAAAGAGAATTCTGTGTAGTCACTGATAAAATTTAAAAGGAGAGTAGAGACCCATTTCTAGCTGGAATAATTTGAAAGTTCTGACATGTACCATTAGGTTGTTTGATGAACATTTCCAGAAGAATGAGATGTCTATTTTGACCTTTGCAGTGTGAGTAACACATGTCAAAAAGGAGGACAGAAGGCTTATTTTTATACAGATAGCAGAAAGCTGCTTTCCTTGTTAAGAAAGCATGGCAGGCTGATTTTGTCTTTCTTTTTCCTCTGTAATTTGAAAGTCCTCCCAGATAAACCTTTGTGGTATACAACTTGGGTTTGACATCCTGGCTTTATGCCGCTCACTGTTTATAAGTCATGCAAGGAAGTCATCTATCTTGACCAATATGGCTGAGACATATTTTCCATGTTAATTACACATGTTTGGACTGACATCGCAGTGACACAGTTTCATTTGTTTAAAACAACAGAATGGAGGGCTCTTTAACTCAACAAATGTAGGTAAAATGTTTTCCCAGAGTGAATGTAACTAAGTCTGGAAATTATAAAGGCATGGGCAATAGTGGCTGAAACCCCAGAGACTAAGAAGCTGATATTCTGCAATGCTCCCTTATTTAGATTAAAAGCATGTTGGAAAAGTTCAACATAATTACCAAAATGATAATTATAATAATATATATGTTAGACACTCCAACTAGAGTGGTATCCTAAAAATAATTGCCAGTTTAAAAAGGAAACAGAGGCATTTTTAACTATGACCCAATGGAACTGTTCAAATTTTGGCTGTGTTTTTGAACAGGACCTCAACATTTTTTACACTTACCAGAACACCAGCAGTTAACCCCGTAATGGCCAACTGCTAGTTATTACCCTACATTTGGTCCACAGCTGCATGGTTCTGCTCACTTTATTGTCGTTTCAGCCCTCAACCCATTAGATGCCTGGTGACCGCTTGCAGGCAGAGGGGCCTTTGGTTAACTAAATCCCCATCAGGATCACAGCTGTTGTAAAATATTCAGTGACAAAAATATCCATGTGCAATGCATGGTGGATAAATCTGTAAGCCAATTTAAGCAAAACCTGAAAAACAAATGAGGGGCCTAGTCAAATTCTCTGGCTTCTGAACACTATAGACTGCATTTTCTTTATTTTGGGGAATACACTTTGTCCAGCAGTCCCCTCTCAGTGCAATAGATGATTAGGCTAAATTTTCAAGTGGTAGGTCTAGTTCAGCAAAAATATACCTTTCTACTTTCTTTCACTCAGCAATTGGAAAATGAATGACACGTTTAATCTTTCAAACAGATTCCTTATTTGGGTATAATACTAACATCAGCAGTGGGTATTAATTCATCACGTGCCTCAAATACTAAACCCTTGTTTCAATATCTCCTAGCCAGGAGTCTTAGCACAAGGACAGTATATTTCAAATAAATTTTATCACAACCGTTTGCAACAGCTAATGCTGCCAGGTCTGGTTCATTGCAAAGAGTGCCCTGAAAGTGCCCTATAGGTAAACTATGGTTGGTGTTATAAAGGCCAGCATTACATCCAGTTACAACATTGAGAGGTTGTGCTGATTGTGCTTCTTCCTGTTACCTGGAAACTTTTTTAAAAAAAGGAAGACCAGGAAATAATGACCTATACCCAGAAAATAGGAGGAACGGATCCATTTCTCGGTTGTGTCACTGAATGCCACTCCTTTGTCATTTTGTCAAGATCCAAAATCAAGTAACAGGTGTAATCTGAAACTCCCTTAGGTCTAACTAATTTAAACTCACAAAGAGGGAGTTGTTGTTTCTGGTTCTAATCTAAATTTGGTTTGTACCTGCCTGTATTAATTGATTTGAATTCCTACCCCACACAGATTGTTCTTTTTATTACATTGTTGATGTGTTCTTTAAGAGTCAGTGACCCAGATTTTTCTCCTCCATTACCTCATTGGTACCTACTATGCACCAAGCATGGGGAGAAAATAATAAGTCATAGTCCCTACATGCAAGGAATCCAGGGTTCAGAGTCATATCATCTCTCACATACAGGAGAGGGAAGATTCTTTTTTTTTCACTTGCCATTCATTCTACAGTCCTTTGCTGTTATAAATTATGCAAATGAGAAAGAAAAATACCATTACTTATTTCTACTGTATCCCCAGCTTGTGGTAGGGAGAGAACTCATGTGTACATTATTTATGCAGTGATGGCTTACTGACTTAAGACTGTTGAGAAAAAATTTTTGAGAAACTAAAAATCGTCAGGTAGATATCTGAAGCATAACCAATGTATTATGTGCATGGAGTTACAAATATAGTATAATTTAGGAGTTCCCATTGTGGCTTTGCAGAAACAAACCTGACTAGTATCCATGAGGACATGGGTTCCATCCCTGGCTTTGCTCAGTAGGTTAAGGATCCAGTGTTCCTGTGAGCTGTGGTGTAGGTCACAGATGCAACTCAGATCCTGCATTGCTCTGGCTGTGGCATAGGCTGGTAGCTGCAGCTCCAATTCGATCCCTAGCATGGGAACTTCCTCATGCCATGGGTGCAGCCCTTAAAAAAAAGGACGAAGTATATATATATAAAACATATATAATATATAGAATTTAGACATTCTCTAAGTAATTTAAGTCAGGGAAAACAAGATTATGACAAATAATTAAAAACAATGTAATGAATTGCAATTTATATGGTGTGTGTGATATGAAAAATAAGAATTATAACTTTTATCATAGGAGAGCTCTTGGTTTAGAATTGTTAGTTTAGATTCTCATAGTCTTACATAATGTCATTCATCAGAGGGTCCCCTCCATGCATAAGATAAAGCACTGGAAGTGCAGAGGTAAAGTGCAGCTCTCGTCTATTACATGAAGTCAGTGAGCTTCTTAATGATTTGATCGATTCCAAACCTACTTTTGTCTCTCTCCCCTTTGGGGCCCTATTTCTTTCCCCCATATATTAGCTCTTTCTTCTTGTGTCTCCTCTATTGATTAATGCTATGCTGTCATTTGAAGGCAGGTCATGGTTCATAAAATATGGATTTTTTTTTATAAAGTTAACAAAGATTCAAACCACAGTAAAAGAACTTTTGGGAATTGGATGTGAGCTTCTATCTGACCAAGAAGACCTATAAGCTATATCCCTTTACACTAAATATATATATATATATATATATATATATATATATATATATATATACCTGGATCCAAGCGTTACTGATTTTCCTCTAATGTAATAAGAAAGTACAAAAGTAAACATTTTTTTAACTTGTTTAAAGTTTTAAAAAAAAAGTGGAGCAGCTCATTTTCTTATACTAGAGGAGAACTGAAGATGTAGCATTCAGTTCAGTCCCAAAACTACTTATTGTGTGTATGTATGCATGTGTGTATATATATATATCCTAATATGTAAGTATGCTATTAGGTGAGGTTTTGTGAGCACAAAGGAAAATATGATAGTCTTATACATCAAGTTACTTCTAATCACAGGAGAAGTAGAAAATGATCCAAGAACTTAACAGTGATATAAACTGTAAGAAGAAGGAAAAGTAAATAAAACATATAAAGGATGAGCACCTGGCCCATACCAGATAAGCTGTCAAGAGGCAGGTAAACTCCCTCTTAAGAGAAAAATTTAGGAAATCAAAGAAAAGTAATGATATAGACTTTTACGTCAAAGGAAACAGTTTCTGAAAAGAACAGAGGCATAAAATATGTTGAATTTTAGGGAATATCTATTAACTTAATATAAAAGGCAAGAAATGGAGAGACAGAAGAAGAGACTGGGAGAGAAGGCTATGACCAATCAGGAAGGTCTTCATATATCAGATTATAGAGTTTGGAATTTATTAGATGATAAAGATACATTTTTAAATTTTATGGAAAAAATCATGAGTTAATAAGGGCACTATTAACTCATGATTAACACTATTAAATCATGAGTTAATAAGGGCACTATTTGCCATGAACAGGAAAAATAAACATACTGAATATATGCAGAAAATGAAATCAATAGGATTTTACATGGGAAATGTAGAGGAAAAGCTGGAGTCAAATATGTCTTTCAAGTTCTGTCTTGAGTGATTAGTTCATTGACAGATTTTACTACTTGAAATAAACAGAAAATGGGTAATGGGATCAAGAGCATAGATGGAAGCTTAAGTCTTAAGTGGGAGGTAGGGAATTAAAAAATACTTGAAACTGCAGAGGAGATAAGTAAAAATATAAATGAGTTTGTCTAATCGTCAGCTTTCTCTGAAACTAGATAGAGTATTAGAATCTATCAGACAATATCTATCTAAAAGAAAGATTTTAGATTATTTCTGAGAGAAATAATCCATGTTCTAAGAAGGAATGATAACTAAGTGGAACAGTACTTCCTAAGAATTCTAACTATAGAATTTTGTGGCTTTAGCAAACAGTACATCTGCACCATTACCTGAAACTAGATTTTTTTTAATGTACCATATAAGCTCTGCATTTAACTTAAAAGTGAAAATACTGTGCTATAAATCTTATAAATATTGGAAACTATACATTTCATGAGATATTATCCAACATTTAATAAAAAGAAAACATTTAGGCTAACCATTTATGAGAGAAAAAGAGAAACAATAATATGAGAGACAGGTAATATGAGAAAATATCCATACACATTTAATAAAAATGAAAGTTAAAATAATAATTTGACATCATTGTATCAGATTGGCAAAGTTGAAGAAATGGTAAGAAAACAAGAAACTAGCACTTTTATATAGTGTCATTAGATATAAATAGATGTAGATCAAAACCTTTAAATTTTGCACATGCTTTTAATCAGCAGGTTACTATAAATTATGTGTATTCAAGGATTAAGCTGCACATATATATATGTTTATATATTACAAATGGAGTGGTAGTTTTTGTCGGTGTTTTTTTAATATTAAAGAAAACCTTATCCAATATTCACAAAATACTTAAAAATGAAATTTTTAACATGTCTCCAAAGGACTTCTGAATGGGTAATTTTTATCATACTACATAGTAGAACTTCCAAAAGTCCTCTTCTCCCATTTATCTTACTCCTCATTACGGTTTAGCGGCTGCTCCCATTGTCTCTGATTCTCTATTAAAACTCTCCAAAACTCTTTTCTACAACTGAGTTCTGGCTGTTTCTTCTGTCTCATCTCTTTTCAGCTCATTTTTTTTCCTTTTCTTGCATGTTCCTTTCTCACATGAATTAATATAGCCCCTGAGACTTACATGATGTTCTAATTCATCCATTTCCTGGGTCAACACAGCAAAACACCATTCTTGAAATTGCCAAAACAACGTAACCTTCTTCTTTAGAAGAGAAGGCTTTTGAAGGAGAGAAAGAGCTGGAAATATGTATATGTTAATTTTTGGAAATATCTATCAGAGAATTTATCATACTTGTCATTTTTATCATTGAGAATATTTGGAAGTGTAATTATCCAACAATAAATTGGTTAAATTATGCTAAATTCATGCAATATAATTTAATGACAGTTGTCAAAAAGTATTGTGCATGTACATATGAAGTATATTTAATGATAATAATATTCATGTATTACATTTTAAATCCAAGAAACAAATTAGTGTGTATAGTAAATTCCTCCACTTATTACTGGACATGTTGGTATACCTATATCAAAATATCTCAACAGGATAAGAAATTATGTTTTCTCTTTCCTTTGTCCTATGTTTTCTAATTTTTTTTTTCTTTTTACAGCCACATCTGCCACATGTGGAAGTTCCCAGGCTAGGGGTCGAATTGGAGCTGCAGCTATCGATCTACATCACAGCCACTGCAACATATACAAACCACACTACAGTTTGCAGCAACACTGGATCCTTAACCCAGTGAGCGAGGCCAGGGATCAAACCCACATTCTCACAGAGGCAAGGTTGGGTCCTTAACCAACTGAGCCACAACAGGAACTCTGTTTTCTAAATATTTATAATGAACATTTGTGATAAAATTAATTTATTTGTAAAAGTGAGAATTTTCACTGCTTTAATGTAAATAACATGTTAAACTCAGAGAAAGGAAAATGCCTCTAATTTCATCCAAACTAGAGTTTTTTGTCTCCAATTGACATTCATATAGGCATGTATGTTACTAGTTCTAAAAACAGATGTGAAAAAAATAAAGAACAGTTTCCAACTATATTACTTTGCTAAGGTGGCCAAAAAAAAAATATCCCTCAGACAGGTAAACTTAAATAACAATTTTTGTTTTTTAAGGGCCATGCTCATGGCATGTGGAGGTTCTCAGGCTAGGGTTGCAGCTGCGAGCCTACACCACAGCCATAGCAACGCAGAATCCAAGCCACGTCTGTGACCTACACCACAGCTCACGGCAATGCTGGATTCCTGACCCAGGTACAGGATACAAGCTGGATTCCCTTCTGCTGCATCTCAATGGGAACTCCTTAAATAACTTAAATTTATTCTCACAGTTCTAAAGGCTGGAAGTCCAGGATCAAGGTGCTGGGAGAGTTGATTTCTCCTGAGGCCTCTCTGCTTGACTTGCTGATAGCTGCCTTCTTGCTCTGCTCTCACATGGCCTTTCCTTTGTGCATGTGCATCCCTGTCATCTCTCCCTCTTCTCACAAGGACACTAGTCCTATGGAATTAAAGCCCCATCATTATGACCTCCCTTAACCTTAATTACCCTGTCTCTGAAAATAGTCATATTGGGGCTTAGGGCTCCAACATATGAACTTTGCAAGAAACATAATTGAGTTCATAATGCCAACTAAAATATACTTTATCAGTTAAAATAAAATTCAACTTAAATTCCAAAAGGTGGATTTCAAAATAATAATAGATACAATTTATACAGTAGCACTACTGTATATTTTATTACATTCTAATTCTTTGCAAATGTTATCTAAAAAATAACTTTATTAACTAAGTAGTATAATTAAAGATTCCTTTTTCAAGTAATGCTAAAAATGGAAAGAGGCTGAGTGCATTTCCTCCATTTTTAATCTCTCTGTGCCATTACAAAGCATCACGTATACATCTGTGCTAACAGATACAGTCATCTAAAATGAAAAGCTGGAAAGGAAATCATCTACTCCAGAAAATGCTGTAAAGAAATTAGTAGGAGTCCTAACTCATTAGTTCTTTGTTTTCTGTTTTGGATTACATCAAACTAACCAAAACTCCTATTTATTACTAGTCCATTAAAACAAAAGCAAAGTTTAGACAGAGAACATTAATCAATTCATATTTCAATAAGCACAAAGATTACACAGGCCAATAAATCATAAAACCAGCTGTGTCTTTTTAAAAAAGCATTGGTAAATAATCAGTTCAACTGAAATTAATTGCATCTTTTCTTCCCCCAATAGCAGTGTGAAAGTATCTGGAGACAAAGAATAAGCTGAGATTCAGTTATAAATAAGATAACTGATCTGGCATACAAACCAAGCAGTACATGGTGAGATCACAGTTCTTATGTAGAGAGCCAAAGCAAGACAGTGTTAAGAAATTAGATGGTGTATTTTCCCAAAGGACCTATGGGAACTTGGGGGTACAAATTCATCCATATAGAAAGACTTTTTTTTTCCTTTTGTGCTATTTCCATCAATAATGATTTTATTTACTCAATTACATTTCTTAAACTTTTGTCAGATAATTTAATCAAATAAGTTTTACCTCTAACGCTTTGTTTGAAATGTAGGTTTCTAGAATTATCCATGTAAAATAAGTTATCTCATGCTCTGAGGCTTCTGTTTCATCCACTACATAAATCTACATGGCAAAAATCCATGTCAGAAACTTCCTCCAAAAGTATCTTTCTTCTTCAGAAAGTAGCACAGAGGATATGACCGAGAATACTTTTGTGTTAAGTAGTCAACATTTTACTTTCCGGTGTTAACTACAGTCACCAGGCTTTACATTAGATCCTCAGACTTTATTCACATTGCGGCTGAAAGTTTATACCCTTTTACCAACTCTTCCTATTTCCCCTATCCTTCAGCCCTTGGCTACTCTTTTCAGCTCAAGTTAGATTCCACATATCTGTGATGCCATGCAGAATTTATTTTTCTATGTCTGGCTATTTCACTGGGCCTAAGACCGTAAAGTCCATCCATGTAGTCACAAATAGGATGATTTCCTTCTTTCTTGTGGCTGATTAATATTCCATTTAAGAGGATATATACCATATCTCCTTTATCCATTCATCCATTGAAGATATATACCACATCCTCTTTATCCATTCATGCATTGACTGACTCTTAAATTTTTTCCATATCTTGGCTATTTTAAGTAATTCTGCAATAAACATGAAGGTGAAGATTTTTCCTTTGATACTGTTTTTAAGTTTTTTGGATACATGAGGATCTAACATAACATGGTGACTATAGTCAAGAACACTTTATTGTATAGCTGACATTTGCTAAAGGAGTAGAACTTTAATATCTTCACCAAAAGAAAAATAAATAAGATAAATATGCGAGGTGATGAATGTGTTAACTAGATGGGGGAAATCCTTTCACAACATACATGTATGTCATACATCACTTTATCTTACAACTTTATATGATAATTGTACCTCAACAAAGCTGAAATATAAAATAAAATAAAATACTATACCTTGAGTTGATTTTTCTTCTAGGGACTCAGTGAGGACAAATCCTACTCCATCTCACACCCGTTTCCTTTCATCAACCCTGAATCTGAGTCTCCCAAGCCATCTGTTTGACTGTAGGATGACTGAGAGGTAACATCACCTGGCAGTTGGTAATGCAGATCTAGAACCAGGCTGCAGTTTACGGTGACCTCAGGCAAATCACTTACATTGCCAGTGCTTTAGTAAAATAGGGAAATATACCTACCTCACATGTTAGGAGGATTAAATGATAATTCTTGTTAAGCATTTAAACAGTGGCTGGCACATAGCGGTTTCAAACAAACAAACAAAAAACTACAGTATATCCCTTAATCTAACCAAAAGCTGCCCTACGTCTGAAAATTCAGAACAGGTAGGGCCACTTCATGGGTCTGCTATCTGCACAGTCATGCAGGACCCCATGCTTAGAAGGAGCCACATCTGATATAATGTTCTTCTTTTGCCATCTTGAAACGTTGAAATTCTTAATGATTCTTGAACATAATGTCCTGCATTTCCATTTTGCACTGGGCCCTGAAAATTATTCAGCCAATCCTAACAATACGTTATCCTAAGATTCCTTTATCAATGCAAACTTTTTTCCTGAATATCACCTTTAACTTCTTACCTGATGATATCATTTTCCTTTTCTAATGCAGATAATATTTTTTTCTATTATACCCCTTATATCACAGGACCAGAAGGTAATAAGTTGGGTATGTATTCTCCCTCCCATTTGAAGCTTGCATCATCAGACTAAACCACCCACTACATCTCCTTCATATTCTCATATTTTGATCCAATTACTCCATTAAATTTACTCCTGACACTCTTTAATTTTCCATCCCAGTTCCTGCCATCATTTTTTTTTGTCTTGTCTTTTGCCTTCTTAGGGCTTCACCCATGGCATATGGAGGTTCATAGGCTAGGGATCCAGTTGGAGCTACAGCTTCTGGCCTACGCCACAGCCACGCCAGATCCAAGCCATGTCTGTGACCTACACCACAGCTCATGGCAATACCGGATCTGTAACCCACTGAGGCCAGGGATCAAACCTGCAACCTCACGGTTCCTAGTCGGATTCATTTCCACTGTGCCATGATGGGAACTCCACTGCCATCATTCTTGATAATTTCAGAATTCATATGGATGAACCCTTTAGCCTGCTTGTCAGATCTTTCTCTTCTTCACCTCCCATTACCTGTTCCTCCGCTACCTCCCAGCCAGTGATGCAGATTGCATCAGCGGTAACTCACCATACCTGAGATCCTAACATCAATCACTCCCTTTTCTGACTGCTACCTGCTATTCTTTCAGCCTGCATGCTCAAGTGCTCATTTTCTAAGAATCCTTCAATGTCAATGAAACATATAAACCACTAACTTTACTTTTCTTTCTCTTTCAACTTGCTTCTCTTTCCTGTGCCCCCTTTAACCTGGCTTTTAGTCTGTGTTTCCTAATTGAAATAATTCCCTTTTAATATTTTTACCTTACTTGCCTCCTTTTTTGCTCTAGCACCTCCTCATGGAAAAACCCAAGCATTGGCTGAAACCATTTTAAAACTTTTTCCATGCCAGCATCTGAGAGGCTAAACGTAATCGTAGATAAACACCTAGAAAGAATAAAACCACTTCAAATTTTTGCTAAAATGTTCATAAAGATACTTAACACTGCTTCGCAAGTCTATGGCTCTCGTGTAGTAGTTTCACTTCCCCCAATACAATCATAAACAGCGTGTCAGTTCTTAAGCCAGTCTTTTCAGACTACTGCCCATTTCTCTGCTTCCCTTCATTGCAAAGCTGCCAGGATGATGTTTTAAGTACTTGCTAATCCTATGTCCTGCCATTTACCATTCAACTTAACAACATGGTCATTTTTCGCCCATCACTCCCAAGAATCTTCTCTTGTTAAGGTCATTTACAAACATCATCTTGCCAGATCTGCTATATTGGTCTCTTTTTACTTGGAATCCACGAGCATCTATGGCTGACATTCTCTCTTCCTTTAGTTTCTGGATATTTGATACTTTTCTGTCTTGCCATTACCTACCTCACTGGCAAGCGCTTCTAAGATCTCTTTCCTCTTAATATTTGCCTGACTCAGTCCTTGAGTTTGATCTCCTTGGCTACTCTTTTCCAGTTCTATGGTCACCCCAATTTGCCAAGGAATAATATGATTCTTTAGTACTTTCAGTACTGTAACAGGGGCCAGCCCAGAGCAAACCAGGATGATTGTTCACACTATATGTTCAAAACTCAGTGTCTTCAGTTTCTTATAGTTTGTGTTGTGTGTTCTATTTCTCTGCATCTTGCTTTTCTCACTCAGTAACTTGTCAAAATGACTCCAAGTCAAATGACAAAAAATACTCAGTTCGTAATTGTTCTTTAATAGCCTGTAGTGTGAGTTTACCATTTTTTCAATTGAAGGCCATTCACTCTTTCAGACTTTTGCCTATGCTAAAAGTATGATAAACATCTTCATGTGGATATTTATATACAGTGGTGCTTTTACTTCTGAAGAATGAGGTTGCTGCTAAAATTAACATTAAATTTTAGAGGCACTGTTAAATTGTTTTCCAAAATGAATGGGAATAATTTATTGTTCCAGTAACAAAAAATATACCATTTCCTTCACACCCACCAGCAATAGGTTTACTGAAATTTAAAAATTTTGTAAGTCATCTATGGTAAAGTGATATTTCATTGTTATTCTAAGTATAGGAAATTTGAATTTACTCTTTTGTGAATTTCCTGCCCATATCCTTGAGATGTTTTTCTCTTGGGTAGTTTGTCTTTTTCTTAACAATTTGCAAGGATTCTTTCTATAGACATTTAACACTCATCATCACCTGGGTTGCAAACCTTTTATTCCCCGCCTCACAATTCTATTATTTTTCTGCTGACTTTATGTTAGCGGACACTTGTCATGATAGTGGCTGTCACAGGATCTACTGAACACTTACTATATGTGGAGAATTTTCTACTTGTGAATTCTTTTCCCCTAAACTAGAAAGTAGAAATTCACTTTCCCAGCCTCCCTTGCAGCTAGGGTACAAGAATATGCCCCAGCCTCTTCCTCTTCAGATTCACCTGCACAGAATTCTAAGGTGGAAATGATCAAGGCAAGACAGTTAAGTATAGTACTGATGTCCTATAGAGGCAGCCATAGTAGCTTCTCAAAAGTAGTCCCTCAGTGTGGTATGGGAATTTTCCCTTCCAAGTTGATTTTCTGAAAATACAGCTAAAATATGTGTTGTTTTCAATGAAGAACCTTAACTGATACTGATATCAGTGTATTTACACAAGTTATAATTTTGTGTCAAATATATCTCTTTTTATTTTCTTTTTTCTGGGTTTTGGTAATGTTATTAAGTTTTGCCTTAACCCCTATATTGTATATATAGCCTTGATGATTTTCTTCTAAATGTTTTAAATTTTAAATAGGGATAATTAAATATATATATATTTATATATTTTTTGTGAATATTTATAAATAATATATATGTGCAAATACTGTATGGAGGGAGAGAGAGATTGGTGTTGTCCAATAAACCTTCTATAATCTACACTGCCCAATAAACACTAGCTACTTTAAAACATGACTAATGCATCTAAGAAAAAATTTTAAAATTTAAATTAATTTCCACCTAAATTTAAATAGCACTTGTGGCCAGTGGCTATGGCACTGAACAGAACATAGAGTGAGGAGTGGACCCAACTTAGTTTCCTTCCAGATAAACAGCTGTCATCCCCACTTAATAAATAAGTCATTCTTTTCTGAAAGAATACAAATACTAATGTTCCTATATATGAAATTTTAATATATAGACATCTATTTTCTAGATTCTTATTTTTATGGATCCACATGGCTAATACCATATTGACTTGATTATAGTGACTTTATAGTCTGATGAATAATGTGTAAAGCATATTTCACAGCTTCTCATTCTCCTGCATCAAACTTTTCTTGGCTATTCTCAGACATATTCTTCCAAGTGAACTTTAATATTATTGTTTCCAATTCTAAAATCAGCCTTGATGAAATTCTAGTTACTAGTGCTTCAAATTTATAGAATCATTTTGAAGAACTGGCATTTTTACTGCATAAATTCTTCCCATCCAAGATCACAGAATATTTTTCCATACTTCAAATATTATTTTATGTCCTTCAATAAGATTCACAGATATTTTTACATAGATCCTGTGTTTTCTTTTTAAAGTTATCTGTAGGAATACTAAGCTATTTATTGTAAACAGATATATTTCAATTTTTATTGCCATTTACTTGCAGATAATATAGACAAAAACCTCTTCATCATCACATATTTATCTTGTTATTTTAAATTCCTTTATAAATTTTTTCATTGATTCTGATTTTAATTAGAATCTTGAAATTTCTAGACATATAATATCATTATTAGGAAAAAACTCATTTTCTAATGTTTATACTGAGAAAAATTTTCAACTTACCATTCCAAAGCAAGGGCAGCAGTAGGCATTTCCATCTGTTTTTTCATATTAATTGCAGTGAGAGTTTTCTAACTTAAAGTAATTAGTTTTAGTTTGAGGTCAATTATTTTGTCATATTTTATTCCTAAGTTATATAATTTTTTCAGACAGTATTGATACTACCATATGATTTTGATTTCTTATAGATTGATGTAAGTAATTATACTAATAGGTTTTAGGATATTAAAACTATCTCAGTTTACAAAGATCTTTGCATCTGTATTTACACTGGAGGTTGGGCTACATTTTTTTTAATGCTAACTTCAGAAGGTTTTATATTAAGAAAAGTAGCTTGTAGTGGCTTAAATAAAATAGGAATTATCTATTTTTTATAAAGATTTGATACAATCCAGCTGTGAAAATCTGTGGTCTTAGTGGCTTTTATTAATGGCAGACTTTTAACCTCCTCAATCACTTTTTTTGATCATTGCCTTACTTAAGTTTTATTACCTTCTCTTGGGATAATTTTAGAAATTTAAATTATTTTAGAGAAGCATCTATGACATCTATGTCTAAATTTCTTGGATTTGTTGCCGTAGAACTGTCTGCAGAAATACTTTATTATTTTATTACTATTAAAATCACATCTCTAGACATACCACATATCTCATTTCCATTGCATATTATGCTCCTTTTTATTCTCTTAATCATGCTTCCTTTTCTTGCTCAAGCTCACTTGACTTTCAGTATCGTCCAATAGTTATAGAAAATGTCATCTCTAAAATCTGAATAGTTTTAATTGTATGCTATTATAAAACATTTTTCACTTATGCATAATAAATTTTACTGTTACCTTGAATATTACCTTGAGTCTTCAAATATAACTCAAACAGAAGGCTTATTCCCATTCAGTGATCAAAACTCGGTCTGCTGGGTAGGGCCTATTATGGGGAAGAGAAGAGAGATAGTGTACAAATTGTACTTAGTAAAGGGAGTAAGGGCAGCTGTTTGTGGGCAGGGATCAGGAGTGGAAAGAAGCAAAGAGAATGAGAGCATTCTTGTTTGGCCTTGCTATGAGCGCATATGGTGATCCTTGAATGTAAAGCTGAATATTTCTTAGGTTCTTCACAGAATATTTCTTAGGTTCTTCAGAAACCTCCATCTCTAGGGAAAAGGTTCTAATTTGTCTGGTTGATTATTCCTTCCACATTCATTGAGAATCCTTCAGGGTCTGGCGCTCTTCACTGTCTTTCCCTTGAGATCCCATTTCCCCTGAGCCTGCAAAAACTGTGATGATCTCAAGTAGGCTCTTTCTCATGCATAGCCCATACGTGGTGTGTGTTCAGCCACTCAGGGGTCTTTGCTTGGAGAATTTCTAGGGTTAAGTGTGGGTCTCTGTGTCTTCTCTTCTTGGCTATCTATCCACCGCTGGCTAGTCACTCATTTGTGACCTTTATATTTAACAAGCTGAAGCTGACACTAGGCTACTGTTTCTCCCCCAGTCTGCCGCAGACTTACATTAGATTCCCAGTGTTCTCTTTAAAACCTTTCTCTTTTTTTTCTTCTATTTTTCAGCTGTGTCTACAGCAGGGATCGAATAGGAGCCACAGCTGCAACCTGTGCCACAGCTGCAGCAATGCCAAATCCTTAACCCAGTGCCACGGTGGAAACTCCCGAAGCCTTTCTCTTTAGACCTGAAGTGAAGAACAAAGTAATCTCCACCATCTGTCTTTAAATTTGAACTCACAGAACAGCTATTTCTAAATAATTCCTTTTCTGGAGTTCCCGTCGTGGCTCAGTGGTGAACGAATCCGACTAGAAACCATGAGGCTGCGGGTTCGATCCCTGGCCTTGCTCAGTGGGTTAACAATCCAGCGTTGCCATGAGCTGTGGTGTAGGTTGCAGACACGGCTCGGATCTGGTGTTGCTGTGGCTCTGGTGCAGGCCGGCGGCTGCGGCTCCAATTAGACCCCTAGCCTGGGAACCTCCATATGCTGAGAGTGCGGCCCTACAAAAGGCAAAAAGACAAAAAAAAAATAAATAAAAATCCTTTTCTAAATTATAAAATGGTTCAGTCTCAGAAAAATGAATTTAAGCAATTTTTAGCAGAAAAGAGATTAACTTATTTAATTAGCACTTAGCAACAAGGCAGTAGAACAGCCTCAAGTGGATCTGTAAGACTGACTCCCAGAACGCCACTGCAGAAAGGACCCATCTGGCAATGGCCATTTCTGCCACAACCAGGAAACTTCAGCCAACATTATATAATAGTTTCTGTTGCAGTTTCTGAGGATGTAATGGTGAAAAAATAAGAAAATAAATGTGGGCAATAATTAAATTTTACTTTTGGGGGAAAGGTGGGGCTAGGAGACAGGGAGAAAGCAAGTTAAATATGTAAAATGTACGTTATGTCAGATCTGATGATTGCTGTGGGGAACACATAAAGCAAAGGCAGTTTGCAATTTTATGTCAGTTTTCATAATTGAAATATTGTTACTTTTCTTAAAAGACTGACATATTCAAGCATATCTGAACACTTTTTGAATAATCCTTGATATTTTCCACATGAACTACCTCTTGGATAATGCCCAAGTATCTCAGCCAATCTACCAGTAAACGGTGGGGTGAGTACTGGAACCCAGGATTGGCTAACTCCAAAGAACATGCTCTTCCCATTACATGCTATTTTTTATAGTAAAATATAAATGATTTTTATATTTGCCACATCTCAGTTCTTGTATTAATGTACATATAATCAAGAAATTATATTATTTAGAGAAGTCACTGGACTTAAGTAGATTGAAATAAATGTCATTATGTCCTCCTAATCATAAGGCCATTCCTGGAAAGTTCTGTCCACCTGCCTTAATGTCTAGTTATTGCTCAGTCTGAAAACATGATGCCTTGAGTTGGGCCTTGGAAGATGCTAAGGTTGTCTGCAGAGTTAGTGTGGTGCATTTGGTGTTATCTGTACATTCTCCCAGAAAATACTCCAGTTCTGCCAATTTACACAGTGAAATGCTCGGGAGTAATCACCATTCTTAACAGACTGGAGCTTGTCCAGGCCCAGATTCTTGGACTTCTCTGAATCTCTTATGATGGCCCCAGAATCAAACTCTGTTAACTGCCAAAGACCACCCAGGAGTAGCCTTAAACGGGATGTAGATATATCAAATTTCCCAGAGCTTCTTAAAGCTAAAATGGGTCACCCAAGACCACCCAGAGGCAGGACAGGAGATCTAGCGGAGTTTTAGTTTGGACTCAAATTGTAAAGAATGTGTGATGTCTTCTCTAGCATTGAGAAAACAAGCCAGAAAGACCAAAGCCTGTTCACTCATGGAAACAGCTTGAATGCACCGTATCTTCCCACCACTTGACCTCAGTAAGGTGCATGGGTATCAGTGTCCTCATCTGAGGATCTTAGCCAAGGAATCCTAAACTGTGAACTTTCCCAAGAATATTGTAAAAGCCATCTCTCTAATCTTGCCTCCCCAATAGATTAAAGAAAACTTGGTTTTCTCTCAATTGTCTTTGTCTGATTCTTGATAAATTCAGACTATCTTAATTAGGGTTCTTCTGGAAAAGGTTAACTTGGTAATTTTATAATGCATTACAATTTTTATATGAAATGTGTTATATATGTGAAAGACTGACATTTGTCATTTAGTTTATTTCTACCCATGAGTTTTGGGAACAACACAATCAGGATTAGCTACAATATGAGGATTCTATCAGAGTGAATCTTGTGAAATAACAGTAGTAAGTTGGGATTTGATACATTTTTTTAAAGCCTGATTTTGCTAGTACGGCAGTTGAACTTATACTTAGTTGTATGTCTTTATTTTACATGAGCAAAGGTGGAAAAGTGATGAATGAGCATACTGAACAACTTCCTAGCTGAGAATTTTGACCTTCTGAGTATATATTACCACTGCCATGGTCTAAGTCTTTCTACTAAATCCCTTGAGCAACCCCAAATTGATATTGTTATTTAAAAGAAATTTTTCTTATGTAAAGAGATACTAGTATAGTTACACTGCAAGTCACCATATAATCTGATCTTAGCATAGACATGTCTCTGAAAAACCCAGGATGCTGCTTTTCCTTCAACCATCTATCAAGCTGATGACTGAGAACGTAAGACAATTCTATTTATGATCTTCCACTTTCCCCCTGCCCAAACGAAGAACACCTTGTTTCATCAATTTATGAAACATTTAAAATTTCATCCAAGATAGATAAATTGATGTGCAAGTGATGGTTCTATTGAGAAAAGAGAAAATTCTGTTAATTTTTCTATTTCTTGAATAAGAGGAGGGGCTAACCCAAAAGTCATTTGTCAACCACCATGTGGAATCACTTATGCCAGACTTGGCCATCAATTAAATTGGAAAGCACTGCCCTATACTTCCTAGACTGTACAGGAAAAAAAAAAAAATCCTTATACAAATGAGAAAGGGAGCAGCGAGACCATACCTGTTTGATCCAATCCCCCAAGTTCCTCCAATTCTATTACCGTAGACTGTCTTTCATCACCTCCTGGATTTTCACCTACAACTACACTGCAATACCAGCATCCAGTTACATGTCCACACCACTGGTTAGCAGACAGACTAAGAAATCTCTCCAATTTAGTCATTTATGTGTCAGCAAGCAGGGAGTCCCACTTCCCTCACTGCCAGAAAACTTACTTCTGCAGCAACAGAGTGATGACCAGACATTTATGAGCCATTTTCTTTGGCTGACAATTTTGTTTTTAAACCCTTAATGGAGCATCTGCAACTACTGTTTTATTGAACTAATTTCAAATGCAGTCGTGTTTCCAGTAATCTATGACAGTTTTAAAAGTTTGAAGAGACCAGGAGTTGGAGACAGCAGTAGAGCAGATGTGTTTCACCGGGATTTGTTAACATCTTACTAAACTATGTTATAGAGACATTTCAGGAGGCAAGCATCAGCTCAAGCAACAACCCCTCTTTAAACACACATAATTCCATGTCAAGCAATCAAATGAGAACACATGAGCCACCAAACTCCCAGTCTAATATGCAGCTACTATATGTATATATGCAATACTAGAGTAAAACACAGCCCTGGAGGGGCCACAACAGATTCAGGTTATTAATTCTAAAGACAAAACGTGTATTCATTTAAAAATGAAATAGGAGTTCTCCTGTGGCACAGCAAGTTAAGGATCCAGCATTGTCACTGCAGTGGCTCAGGTTGCCTCTGTAGTGTGGGTTCAGTACCTGGACCAGGAACTTTAATATGCCATGGGTGCAGCAAAAAGAGAAGGAGATGGAGAAGGAGGAGGAGGAGAAGCGGGAGGAAGGGAGGAAGGAAGGAAGGAACTATTGAGCACTTACTATATTCCAGATGTTGTCTAACGTTTATGGGATTCATCAGTGACTGAGAAACGTGAGTTCAAAGAGCTTCTGTTCTGGGGAGTGGCAAAAGCAGACTAAAACAAAAATAATAAGTAAATTACAAATCTTCCTATAAGGTTACAAGTGCAAAGAAAAGGAACAGGTTGAGCAGGGTAAGAGAGTGCCACAGTACAAGAACTGGGGATGGGTGTCAAGTCATAGAATTTGAGTGGTCAGTATATTATCTGACAAGGTGATATCTGAACAAACAAATGAAGGATGTGTGGGAGTTACCAATTTTTTTAAATGATAAATTACCATATCTTTTAAATACGAAAGGTAAAATTTAATCTGATAAATTGAAAAAGAATCTGATAAAGAGGGCTGAAAACTAAATTGTCAGAGAGCGAGAATAATGGCAAAAATACATTCTCCTCAATTACTTCTCACTTTGCTCCGCTCAGCTGCTCCTTTTCCAGAATCCCCTTCTTCCTAGTTTCCTGCTTTTTTTTTCCTTTCCCTGACAAATTCATGTGCTTCCTCTCCTTTTATACATATATTTTTTTTCTTTTTTTGCTTTTTATGGACATATCCATGGCATAGATCCCAGGCTAGGGGTCTAATCGGAGCTACAGATGCTGGCCTGTGCTACAGCAACACCAGATCCGAGTCACGTCTGTGACCTACACCACAGCTCATGGCAATGCCAGATCCTTAACCCACTGAGTGAGGTTGGGGTTTGAACCTACAACATCATGGTTCCTAGTCAGATTCATTTCTGCTGCACCACGATGGGAACTCCATATATATATATATTTAAAATCATATAAATAATTAGAAGTGCTTCCAATAATACATTATTCTCCTAGTAAATCAACATACCCACTTACCTTATTTTGCTAGAAATACCTTTTCTTCTTTACTCATGTTGCAACCATCAGAATTACAGTAAAGTCTAAGTCTCATTTAATGATTTTTTTGTTCCTGAAACTGTGCCTTAAAGTGAAAAGTCATAAATTGAAAGCAAATTTTTTTATTTCGTCTTTTTAGGGCTGCACCCGCAGCATATGGAGGTTCCCAGGCTAGCAGTCTAATCGGAGCTGTTGCTGCCAGCCTACGCCACAGCCACAGCAATGCCAGATCTGAGCTGCATCTGCAATCTATACCACAGCTCATGGCAACACCAGATCTTTAACCCACTGAGCAAGGCCAGGGATAGAACTCACAACCTCAAGGTTACTAGTCGGATTCGTTTCTGCCGTGCCACAATGGGAACTCTGAAAGCAAAATTCATTAATTTTAAAGGCAAATTGTGAGGTATATCATCCCAATCCAAAATATTCAAAATATTTTCACAGATTGGAATATATATATCTACTGAACAATGAGAACAAATCTATAAAAATAGTGTAAATAAATACAAGCAATAGTGTGAAAACAAAACAAAGTCTGAACATAAGTTGTAATGAAGTTTATTTTACTCACCAAGGAAGGGAGAGTTTGAATAAGGGATGGCAGTTGGTACAAATCTTCAGACATGAATTTGATGTCAAAGTTGGATATGCCGGATATATTAGTTTCCTAAGGCAGCCATGACACATTATCACAAGCTGGGTGGCTTGAAACAACACAAATTTATTCTCTCATGGTTTTGAAAGCCAGAGATCCAAAATCAAGTCCAAGAGTCTTGACGAGCTTTCTGGAGTCTCTGAGGGAGATTTGTTCCATGCCTCTCTCTGAACTTCCGGTGATTTCTGGTTGTCCTTGGCATTCCTTGGCTTGTAGATGCATCATTTTAACCTATGCCTCTGTCTTCATATGGCATTCCCTCTTTGTCTCTGTGTCCAAATTTCTTTATTCTGAAGACTTCAGTCGTTTGATGAGCATGCATGCCTCATTGTGACCTTATCATAATTTGTCTATATCTAGAAAGACCCATTGCCAAATAAGCTTATATTCAGAGTTTAAGAATTGACCTTACCTTTTAGGAGGACATAATTCAACCCATCAGAAAATAATTTCTTTTCCTTAAGAATATGACCAAATTGGAGTTCCCATTGTGCCTCAGTTAGTTGAGAACCTTAGTATCCATGAGGATGCAGGTCCATCCTTGGCCTCACTCAGTTGGTTAAGGATACAGCATTGCCACAAGCTACAGTGTAGGTCACAGATGTGGCTTGGCTCTGGTATTGCTGTAGCTGTGGCATAGGCTGGAAGATGCAGCTCTGTTTCAACTCCTAGTCAGCAACTTCCATTTATGGCAGGTGTGGCCCTAAAAAGAAAGAAAATAAAGACTACGACCAAATAAAGGCTAAATCTGAGAGCACTGGAACATGTGGAAACATACATAAAAGAGACTAAAAGTTCAGAAGATGCTACATCTTCTCACCTGGCATATAAACACAGAGCGAAAACGTTTTGTTTCATCTAAGCATGATGCTCAATTTGAATTTGTTCCAAATAATGTTATTTAAGCATTATTGTGTCTTTTCTTGGAAATATATTGATTTAGTGTATGGTTTTCAGTACATTCAGGGTAAAGAAAGTTGTTACTCTCAAAAAAGGTTATTTTCAAGAAAAGTGAGCTGTTATGTTGAAAACTGGTCAACTGAACAGTCATAACCTGAAGTAAATCTATATCTTCAGATTCAAGAACAACCTAACTGTAATCTAGATTCATCACATATTTCATAATATTATACTAAGACCAGTATTCCCAATGTATGCTACCAGTAGGCCCTTAAAATTCTTAATGTCTCTGTTATGTATAATTTCCTCATAAAAATCGAGGGAAAAGAATAAAGGATGTTACAATGTGGATACTGCAGGTTCATTTTCTGATCAAGTAATTTGCATAACAATTGTTATGGCTTTAATTATATTCCTTTGAAGTATATGTTGAAGTCCTAACTCCTAGTAGCTCAGAATGTTGGCTTATTTGGAAATACGGTCTTTGCAGATATAGTCCAGTTAAGATCAACTCATTAGAATCCTAATCCAGAATGACTGGTGTCCTCAAAAAAAAAATTAGCATACAGTCAGACACCAGGTGAAGATAAAGGCAGAACGCCATATACAGATGAAGGCTGAAGTTAAGGTGATGCATCTATAAGCCAAGAAACACCAAAGATTGCCAGAAAACCACCAGTATCTAGGAGAGAGGCATGGAACAGACTATCTTGTATAACCAATCCTTTCAATAACTTGAGCTTGGATTTATAGCCTGCAGATCTGAGGCAATAAATTTTTGTTGTTCAAGCCACCTAGTATTTAGTATTTTGCTATGGCCCTAGAAAATGACTACAACTCTCGGTGTAAGAAAATTTTATGCTTCTTGGTGTGCGGGGGGGGGGGGGGGGGGCTAAAATTGATATGACATAGAAAGTTATTTAAAAAGTTACTTATTATATGTCATGGACTTTCAAGGTTGGTCTTGAACAATGGTAACCTCAAATATTGAATTCCTTGGAGTGCCCATAGTGGCGCAGCAGAAACAAATCCAACTAGGAACCATGAAGTTGCAGGTTCCATCCCTGGCCTCACTCAGTGGGTTGAGGGATCTGGTGTTGCCATGAGCTGTGGTTTAAGTTGCAGACGTGGCTCAGATCTGGCATTGCTGAGGCTGTGGCATAGGCTGGCAGCTGTAGCTCCAAATGGACCCCTAGCCTGGGAACCTCCGTATGTTGAGGGTGCGGCCCTAAAAATACAAAAGAAAAAAAATGTATTGAATTCCAGGGGTCTGTCCTATACTGGATCTTCCCAGTTTAACCATGTCCATGTCTCTCCAGGAGAGTATGGTTGAATTATCACCCCATCAACAATGAGATGGTTCCTATAGGAAGTGTGGTCAGTGGTTGAAGTTATGTCTCTTCTTTCACTTTCAGTGTCTAACTCCAAAGGGGAGTCTGAGATGGCACTGAAATATAACATATATGTAGGAGTAACTCTTCCCTACCAGCATAGTATCCATGTTTTCATTCCTTCCTTTATCAGAGACAGTAGGGGGAGGCAGTGTACCCAGCTAAAACATATTTCTCAGCATCACTTGCTGAAAGGATGGGCATAAGATGTAAGTATATCTCATAAACAAGATGTAATAAGTTGGATGAGATCTCTGGAAAAGTTTATTGAGCTGACAAATGCCTTTTCTTCTTTCTCAAAACCTAGTTGTAAGGTCTTAAAGTCCAGCGGCCACTTGGGGACCATCAGTGGAAGTCAAAGAAATTCATCCTAGAATTCCTGACTCTCTTGTGCTATTAAATGGCTATCGGTAAATGCCTATCTTTATACATTTTATTGATTGACAAAAATACAGCTATATGTACTTAAATCACTCTAGTCAGTAGGCTGTTACTGGTACCCAAAGGCATTGCTAAACCTATCCATATAGTAGACATTTCCTTGGTTTCTATGCTTTCAGATAGCTTAAGCTGAATTTATCACACTTTACAATGGAGATTAGTACACTAACATTCTTCATTCTTGTCAAAGAAATAAATGTTTCACCATGAGAACATACTGCACATTTCACAGAATATACTTTTTTTTTTTGTCTTTTTAGGGCCACACCCATGGCATATGGAGGTTCCCAGGCCAGGG
Organism: Catagonus wagneri; assembly: GCA_004024745.2. NCBI lineage: Eukaryota > Metazoa > Chordata > Mammalia > Artiodactyla > Tayassuidae > Catagonus > Catagonus wagneri. The sequence continues at coordinate 18,053,285 of PVHT020000173.1, read as the reverse complement.
GTCAAATCAGAGCTGTAGCTGCCAGCCTACACCACAGCCACAACAACACAGGATCTGAGCCATGTCTGCAAGCTACACCACAGCTCACGGCAACGCCAGATCCTTAACCCACTGAGTGAGGCCTGGGATCGAACCTGTGTCCTCATGGATACTAGTCAGATTCGTTTCCACTGAGCCACAACAGGAACCCCCACGGAATATATTTCTAATGAAACCACAATTAATTATGAAATATTATTAATCTTTTAAAAATTGATTAAATTTGAGGTTTATTCTTCTGACAGCTACTTCAGAAACAAAGAAAATACCCTGCCCCCACCGAAACCCTGTGAATTCCTTTAACATTTTTAAATTAATAAGAACAAGAAATCATTTTTCAACAGCACAGAATTGGTGAGACCTAATTGTTTGATGTGAGTTTAATAGAGTTTTAAATTTTGCAGGTGGCTAAAATATATGAAGGTAGCAATAGTTATTCATTGAGATTTCTCCAAATAGTTTCACTAGCAGAGGAGTGGGAAAAGTAGAAATTTAAAAAAGGAAGAATTTGAACTCTTTGTTCTTTTGGTAGCTCTTTTTTATAACCCAAAGAATGTCTATAGCATAATTCTAAGAAGAGTATAGATAGTTGTAACATGGAAAACACTTTTAAAACTATACCACACAGATACTTATCTGGTGACCTACCGGGTAGGTTTGTTTTATTCATGTCCTATGGGTAAGAGAATGAATTAAAATCATTCTTTGAATAATTCATTTCCTTTCTCCAAGAAATTAGAGGAAAAGGGAGGCTATCATCTGAATTCCTTCTAAATTGAGGCCACAGCATTGCCTAAGATTGAGTTTATATACTCTACCATATTGTGAAGTTAAAATGTGAGGAAAGAAAAGAAAAAGAAGGAAAAGAAAGGAAAGGAAAGGAAGGGAGGAACGAAGGAAGAAGGAGGGAGGAAGGAAGGAAGGAAGGAACGAGGAAGGGAAAGGAAAGGAGTTTTTAGGAGAATTCTCTATGCTTTCCTACTTAAAAGATCTTATTGAAGAACTTTCTTCATCAGTTCCCCTTAAAATTGTATTATTTCACTTAAAAAGTCTTAGCTCCATCCAAGAACTTGACATCGTTTCTTTAAGGGTGTCATCTTCCATGTTAAAAATAAATAAAAACAATTTGCCCATGATGACCAAGTACCTGAGATGCTTCAGACAGTTTAGTTTTTCTTCTTGTCTACAACTAGGCTCAGCAAAACTTTTAGTGAAGGGTACAATTTAAAGCATTTTAAATTGAAAACTATTCCAGAAAAGTCAGCCACCAAAACCTTCTAGGATAGATCTTTCCAGGCTTGTAAGTCACTCATTAACAATCTTAAACAGTAACAGACTTCACTTAGGAAACATACTGTAGTTCTTAGCCAAAGAAGCAAAGTCACAAGTGGCTCTAGCATTCTGATCTTTCTTTCCTCCCAGGTGCTGACTTTCAGTTTAGGAGTTCTGATTCTCTTACTATTTTAAGTGCTTCTTCTACCCTTTCAATCAACATTCTTTCATCTTTTTTTATTTTAAAGGCTATTATCCTTCCAAGTCCTACTCTGAATGATGACATTCTTTAGCTCCTTGACACCTTGATACTTCAGCATAACATCTCAAATGTGTATGGCATCTTAGAATATAATAAGACTTCATGTTAATCATATTATTTCTGATGAGGTAAGTCAGGTAGGGAGAATCAAAAATATAATTTTGGACACTGAGGATCAGAACAGCTATTTATAACTCAACCAGAATCACATTTATACTAGATGACTGAGCCAAGACTAGCAGCCTGCCTTTAGCGTCCCCGTCCAGTTCTTCATTCACTCTGCTGTACTTCTACACCCTCTTTGGAAATGGGTGCTTTTGCCCCATCAAATAGGAAGGTGATTAAAGCGACTCAGGGGAGACAGAATTCTCTCACAGTCAGACCTGTCTCCAAATTGAATTATTAACACTGGTGAAATTTTAAGAAGTTACTAAGGTACAGGAAAATGTCAGTTTGAAATAAGCAATTTACATTATGTTACTCTTGACAATTAGGTCATTTACAAAAACTATAATATTCAATGCCACTCACTGCAAATCTAACACGAAGCCATTCTTAAAGGCTGAACAACTGATAAATGTTTCCAGAGGTATCCTTTGCCTGAATTATGTGGGTACCTTAGGGATTTTTATGGATCCAGGTACAGAATGTCATAACAATGTCTGCTTGGATCAGAGGGCTTTTGCTTCTAGATTTACAGGACATTTGGCTTGTATTCTTTATTCCTCTATCTCATCAGTTATTTCTAAGGAGACCCATACTGCCACAGTCTTGGAAAATGGTCTTCAGGGTTAGCGAAGGGTGAAAATTGGTGGCAAAAATCCAGTTTTTCTCTTCTGTTCTTCCAATTCCTAGTTAATTTTAGCTCCATCTGTAGCCATGAGAATGAGCCTAGCACAGCTACAAAAACAAGGTTAAGTAAGCACATACAGAGCCTAAAGAAATTAAAACAAACTTTGTAGGTGAGGCTATAAGTAGCTGCAAACTTAAAAACCATGTATACCTGTATTTTCTCTTGATTACTTTTCTATTTTTTCTTAGCTGTCTAAGAAAGATGCGATATTCAGAGTTTATTTATTAGAGAAAAAATGATAAAACTTCTCTCACATTAATAAGTAATGTGCTAAATCAATTATCCATTCAAGAAGTACTTATTGAGATCTTATTCTGAGAGACTGTGATAAGTACTGTGGATATAATATGAACCAGGCAAGTATGGTCTTGCTTTCATGAAGCTTACAGTCTGATGGAAATGTACAAAAGTAAAATTGAAAATTAAACATAAGAGCTACAACACTGAAAATACAGAATTCTATGAGAAAATTTCAAACTAAATATTTCCATGGGCAAATCCAAGATTAAATACAATCCACTGTATAACTGATTTAACTCAATTCAAATAGTTTGAATTATGTAGAAATCAAAATAAATAAGGGTGGTATAAGGATAACCCTGAGCTTGCTATAACAGAGAAAATGTAGATTATTATTAAGCTTGAGCCCATTAATAATTTCTATATTATATTAATTGAAATGCAGTGTCTTATAATACTATGTGATGTCATCTAAGCATGAAGAGATTATTTTGAACATTAGAGTAAAATAAAAAGACATGCTCTCTTATGCTAATGATTTTTTTGTAACAGTAGGACTATCCTCCTTGGTTTATGTCTTAAATTGGGTGCACTTACAGGTGTAATTCCCTAAGAATATAAAACCACCAAAATCCATGAATATGGCAGGGTATGAGCAATTACAGCTAATGTTTTTCTATATTAAAAGTATTAAAATTATATCATACTAAAAAGTAGTCAGTGCTTCAGTGTTATCAGACAATATATATAATATTTTCAAATTGCTTACCTAAATTCATTGCTAAGAAGCTATGAATAGCAGCCTGATCCTGATTTTGTTTTACTTTTTTTAGACCCACTCCCATTATATGGAAGTTTCTGGGCCAGGGATCGAATCCGCATCTCCGCAGCAACCTGAGCTGCTGCAGTCAGATCCTCAATCCACTGCATCCCAGTAGGAACTCATGATCTTGTTTTTAATAATCAAAAAATAATAATGAACTTAAGCATATTTCAAATTACTTTTCATAACTCACATTTACATAGTGTTTCTATGAGAAAGAGCCAAGAAACCTTGGTAAGATTCTATACTGATTTAATAATGTGGTAGAACCCTTAAACCTCCACTCCAAAAATCTTAGCTCTGAGTTGTCTTGAGAAACACTATCGCCACCAACCAAACTGAATGAACAGGAACATTTGTTTCTGTTTATGGGTATGCACTGCTCTCATATTGCTAGAAAATGTTTTCCGAAAGAACTCTATTCCATGCATCAAGACAGCCCAACTGGGACAGGCAATAGTAGATGCCAAGGATCAGACAGCTGGATTTTGAAGGTTTATCATAATTTGAAATACCTTTAAATTTTAGGTATTTCCCATTGTGGCTCAGCGGAAATGAATCTGACTAGTATCCATGAGGACACAGGTTTGATCCCTGGCCTCGCTCAGGGGGTTAAGGATCTGGTATTGCCATGAGCTGTGGTGTAGGTCACAGACTTGGCTCAGATCTGACATTGCTGTGGCTGTGGAGTAGGCCAGCAACTAAAGCTCGATTAGACCCCTAGCCTGCGAACTGTCATATGCGGTGGGTGTAGACCTAATAAAACAAACAAACAGAAAGAACCTTTAAACTTTAGTAGTAGGTGTCAAGACTGTTGAATTTTAGTCTTGAGTCAGGTCAGCCCTATTGCAATCTATTTAATAGAGAAAGACCTTATTGAAGATTTATTCTTCCTTGCTTTTCTAACACAATACGTATCCACTTGATCCCTGAAACAAATTCAACTACAAGGTATCCATGGAACTGACAGGGATCACAGTCCTCCAAATCATACACAATGAGTAAATGTTTGCCAACTCAGACTGATATCAGTCCCAAATAAATACCATCTAATTTCTCCAGCTAGACGTGTCTCCTAAAAGGCTACCAATTCCAACAGCTGCTATAGCTATAACTATAGCCAATCCTATTTTAAAGCAGATAATACAAAATGTGCACACAATTTTTTTAATGTTCATAATTCCTAAGAGAGTAGTTGTCAACTGTCCAGGGAATGTGTCTTTGTGGGGCCAAACCACGGAGAAATATTCTTATCTAGTGTATATTTATTTTACTCTTTGCCATATCAAACATATAATCCAAATTTCTCTTTCTTCATAAAATGTGAATATATGTGTTATAATCTGAAACCAGAAATCTCTGTCATACCAGTGTTTTAAAAGAATAGCAAAATAAAAGATTTCATATTATATCCAGATATTTTGACGTAATACATTTTTTAAAATTGTACATTTATATAAGTAGCTGCAAATAATATTTAAATTATATATAATACTCAAAAATAGAAATATATTCTTACTCTTTAAATATATTTCAAGAGAAAATAATTCCTGAATATATTTTCTGTTAATATTTTCATTTTGTATATAGTATATAGTACATACTTGAAAAAGATTTTTGAATTTATTGAAAGAACAAATTAAGTATATAATTATATATATATATCTAGTTACATTAGCATAATATTAACTGTGATATTCTAAACATTCATATATCCAGTCCAGTATAAAACCCTTTTCACTAATCCACTTAAAAACTACACTTTCAAAATAATAAAATAGGAGTTCCCATCATGGCTCAGCAGAAATGAACCCAATTAGTATTCATGAAGATATGTGTTCGATCCCTGGCCTCGCTCAGTGGGTTAAGGATCCTGCATTGCTGTGCACTCTGGTATAGGTTGCAGATGAGGCTTGGACACCCTGTTGCTGTGACTGCGGTGTAGGCTGGCAGCTACAACTCCAATCGGACCCCTAGCCTGGGAACTTGTATATGCCACAGGTACAGCCCTAAAAAAAAAAACAAAAGCAAAAACAAAAACAAAAACAAAACAAGAAAAGACTCAAAATAATAAAATATATTCATGATTATTTAAAAAAAATCTTGCCTTCTATTTTTTTTTTTTTTTATGGCCACACCTGTGGTATATGAAAGTTCCCAGGCTAGGGGTCAAATCAGAGCTGCAGCTGCTGGCCTATTTACAGCCACAGCAAGAGCAACACTGGATGCTAGCTGCATCTACAACCTATGCCAAAGCTTGGAGCAATGCAGGGTCCTCAATCTACGGTGCAAGATTAGGGATTGAACCCACATCCGACTGAGCCACAATGGGAACTCCAGTCTTCTATTTTTAAAAATAACAATTTCTAATTAAAGTTTGATTTTTTAATAATTTGTAGCTTAAGGAATTTGAATGAACACACATATTTGTTTTCCTTTCCTGTGGAACCCCATTTAAAATGACAGTAAAATAGTAACAAAAGCAAACAACAACAATAAAAAATACATTCATAACAATGAAACGAATGGAAGGAGAATTTACAAGATGTAGATGAGGAGAATTGATTTTCTGGCAGTTGGGCAGCCTATATATCCTAACATAACTTGCCCTGAAAGTAACTAGAAACACTGGATGCAATATACACAGCATCAGTTAAATTTGTGGGTATGCTGTAAAGATGTAAGGATTATGGGAGGCAAAACTTTGTTTTTTATCTTGAAGATAATGTTAAACCCAGGTAATCCTGAGCTACAGATTCCAAGGTTTTGCAGACCATGGGAAACATGAAATAAACCCTAGAGTGAAGCCAAGATGGAACTCTTACAGATGGCTTTTCTACGTTAACTGGAGAGGACATGGTGGCGTATTTTTGGTTAGTATATATGTGAATGCTGTCTCCTACAATCCCCTACTTACCCACTCTTACCCCGCTCCTCCGGCTTCCACTACCACCTACATCTTTTCTGCTTATGGTGGAAAGAAAAACTGCCTTAATTGAAACTTGCGACTGGCAGAGGAAAAAAAAAATTAACTCTCTTAAGAATTCATAAATACAAATAGTTTCTCAATGAATTTTACAAATAAATGCTATATACCTGGAATGCCTAAAGAATTTTGAGTCATGAGTTTATTTTGAAGTGGTCCAAGATTAGCACTAAGTATAGGCACTTGTAGAAACAACCTCACATCTTTTCTGAGGGACACCAGTCTTAAGCCAAGACCTTAAGGAAATACCAGATAAATTTCCAAGAATATGAACTTATACTCAAAAATCATCAAATATACAGGAAATCAGGCACCATAAAGGAAACCAGGTAATTAACAAAAAGCAGATCCAGACAAAAATAGGAACAAACAACAAGGACAACAATTAAAATTAGTAATGAACATGTTATATAATAATCCAATTACATCAATAATCACTTTGAATTTTTAAATGCACCAATCATAAAACAGAGATTTTCAGAGTGGTTCTAAAAACAAGATCCAAAACATTGAATATAAAGATCTAAGCGTTCACTTCATGGTTCAGTGGTTAGTGAACCCAACTAGTATCCATGAGGACGCAGGTTTGATCCCTGGCCTTGCTCCGCAGGTTAAGGATCCAGTGTTGCCATGAGCTGTGGTGTAGATTGCAGATGCGGCTCATATCCTGCATTGCTGTGGCTGTGGTGTAGGCCTGTGGCTACAGCTCCAATTTGACTCCTAGCCTGGGAACCTCCATATGCTGCAGTTATGGCCCTAAAAAGACAAAAAAAAAAAAATCTAAAAACTATATGTTGTCTACAGGTAAGCCACTTTTAAGATAACTACAGATATAGATGAAAAGTAAATAGAGAAAAGTATACCAGACTAACACTAATCAAAAGAAAGCAAGAGTAACTATCTTAATTTCAAGCAGAGCAGAACTCAACACGACCATCAATCAACTAGATATAATTGACATCTCTAGACTTATTCATCCAACAACAAAGTGCATATTCTTCTCAAGTTTATATGGAACATTCACCAAGACAGATGACATTTGGGGCCCTAAAATACACCTTAACAAATTTAAAAAGACAAAGATCATACAGTGTCTGCTACTAGACCACAGTGGGATTAAAGCAGAAATCAGTAACAGGAAAACATTTGGGAAAAATACTGTTTTTGAGAAAAGCCAAAGATACATGGAGATTATACAAAACACTTCAAAGGAACACATGGGTCAAAGAAATCTCAAGAGAAATTTTAAAACATTTTAAACAAAATTAAATTGAAAATCCAACTTATCAAATTCTGTGGGGATGCAGAAAAGTAGTGGTTGGAGGAAAATTCATAGTATCAAATGCATATATTCAAAAAATCTAAAAATCAATCATTTAAGTTTCCAACTCAGGAGACAAGGGAAAAAAAGAACGAATTAATCCAAAGAAAGCATGAAATTAAAAGAAATAAGAATTAGAGCAGAAAAATTGAAATTTATTGAAAAATTGAAAACAAGTCAATAGTTAATATCAAAAAAGTTGTTCATTTAAAAAGATCAATAAAATTGAGAAGCCTTTTTCCAGACTAATAAAAAAAGAGAGAACACATATTACTACTATCAGAAATGAAGGAAGAAGCATCACTACAGGTTCTATGGACATTAAAAGGATAATAGAATACTATAGACAGCCCTATGACCACAAATTTGAAAATCTACATGAAATGGACCAGTTCCTTGAAAGATACAATTTGCCAAAGTTCACCCAGGAAGATGTAGACTATCTGAATAGATTAATATCTATTAAAGACATTAAATCAATAATTAATAATACTCAAAAACAGAAAGCAAGCACCTGGTTCAGATGAGTTTACTGTGTAAATTCTACTGAACATTTATGGAAGAAATACCAATTTTCTATTATTGCTCTCAGAGGATAAAACCAGAGGAAATACTTCCTAACTCCTTTTATGAAGCTAGTATTTCCTTAATGTTAAAAAAAAAAAGACATCATAAGAAAACTAGAGACCAATGTTTCTCATGAACATGAATGTAAAAATCCTCAACAAAATATTAGCAATTTGAATCTAACAATGTATAAAAAAAAATTATGCACCACAACAAAGTGGGATTTATCCTGGGTATGCAAGCAAGGCTGATTCACCATTTGAAAATCGGTCAATATAATCCATCACATCCACAGACAAAAAAGAAAAACCACATGATCATATCAATAGATGTATAGAAAGCACTTCACAAAATTTAACACCCATTTATTATTAAAAAAAATTCTCAGTAAGCTAGGAATAAAGGGGGTGAACATCTTCAACTTAGTATCTATCAAAAAAATCCACAACTAATATCAAACTTAATGGTGAGAAACTCAGAGCATTCCTACTAAGATCTGGCAAGGATGTCCCCTCTCACTGTTCCTTTTCAACATTGTACTAGAATTGCTAAATAAGGCATAAGACAAGGGGGAAAAAAAAGGTATATATATTGAGAAGCAAGACATAAAACTGTCTTTGTTTGCGTATGACACAATCATCTATGTAGATAATCTGAAAGAACTGACAAAAAAACTCCTGGAACTAATAAGCAATTATAGAAAAGTTGCAGGATACAAGGTTAGTGTACAAGTCAGTCATTTTCATATACCAGCAATAAACAAGTGGAATCTGGAATTAAAAATGCAATACCATTTAGATTGGTACCGAAAAATGTAGTATTTGGGTACAAATCTAACAAGAGATATACAGGATCTATGCGAGGAAAACTATAAAACTCTAGGAGTTCCTGTCATGGCTCTGGGGTAATTAACCTGAATAGTATCCATAAGGATATGGGTTCAATCCCTTGCCTCGCTCAGTGGGTTAAGGATCTGGTGTTGCTGTGAACTGTGGTGTAGGTCTCAGACGTGGTTTGGATCTGGCATTGTTGGGGCTGTGGTGTAGGCTGGCAGCTACAGCTCCGGTTTGACCCCTAGCCTGGGAACCTCGATATGCTGCAGGTGCAGCTCTAAAAAGCAAAAATTTATTTACCCTGATGAATAAAATAAAAGAATAATTAAATAAAGGGAGATATACTCCACCTCTGACTCAATATTATCAACATGTCACTTCTCTCCAACTTGACCTATAGATTCAATGCAATCTCAATAAAAATTCCAGCAAGTTATTTTGCAGATATCAACAGACTGATTCTAAAGTTTCTCTGGAGTGGCAAAAGACCCAGAACAGCCAACACAATATTGAAGGAGAAGAACAAATTGGAGGACATTACTCAATTTTAAGACTTACTATGCAGCTGTGGTATTCAAGACAGTGTGGTATTGGTGAAAAAACACACAGTTCAATGGAGCACAGTAGAGAACCCATAATCAGAACCACACATAGTTGATCTTTGACAAGGAGCAAAGGCCATACAAAAATAAAAGATAATCTCTTCAACAAATGGTACTAGAATTCCTGGACACCTACATGCAAAAAAAATAATCTAAACACAAACCTTACGCCTTTAACAACAATTAAGTGAAAAATGGATCACACACCTGAATTAAAATACAAAACTATAAAATCCTAGATGATAACATAAGAGAACACCTACCTGGATGACCTTGGGTTAGCAATGACTTCAGATATAATATCAAAGTCACAATCTATGAAAGAAAGAATTGATAAAATGGGCTTCATTAAAACAAAAAACATCTGCTATATAAAAGACAATGTCAAGAGAAAGAGAAGGCAAATTACATAATGAGAGGAAATATTTTCAAAAGACACAGGTAATAAAGGATTGTTATATAAAATACACAATAACTCTTTAAAACTCAATAAGGAAATGACCTAAAAATGGGCCAAAAATCTGAATAGACACCTCACCAAAGAAAGCATACAAATATCAAATAAGCATATAGAAAGATGATCCCTCTGTGCCATCAGGGTAATGAAAATTAGCACAATATTGAGATTCGACCACGTATCCAGAACGGTCCGTGTTCAAATATGGAATACTGACAACCCCAAATGCTGGCAAGGATGTAGAGCGGTGGGAACTCTCATACCCTGCTGGTGGGAATGCAAAATGGTACAGCCACTTTGGAAGGCAGTTTGGCAGTTTCTTACAAAACTAAATATATTCTTACTATGTGATCCATCAGTTACTCTAGATAGTTACTCCCAAAAGTTGAAAATTTATATCCACCCAAATGCCTGCACACCTATACACATAGTTTATTCATAATTTCTAAAACTTGGGAGCAATCAAGATGTCCTTCAGTAGGTAAATGGTTATAAACAGTATGGTACATTCAGACAATGGATTATTACTCAATAGTAAATAAAAATGAGCTATCAAACCATGAAGACTTTAAGGAACCTTAAATGCATATTACTAAGCAAAAGAAATCCATATGAAAAGGCTATATATGTTGTAATTTCAATTCTATTGCATTCTGGAAAAACAAAATTATGGAAACATAAAAAGATCAGTAGTTGGCATAGGCTGGGGCAGGGATAAGGATGAATAGAGCACAGAGGATTTTTAGAGGACTGAAAATATTCTCTATGGTAACATAATGGCACATATCATTATACATTCCTGCAAACCCATAGAACGTACAAAACCAAGAGAAAGCCATAATGTAATCTACAGACTTTGGGTCATTATGATATGTTAATGTAGATTCATCAGCTGTGACAACCGTACAAGTCTGGTGAGGGATGATGTTGATAATGGGGAGGCTATGTGTGTATGTGACCAGCGCTACTGGGGAAATCTCTATAACTTCCCCTCAATTTTGCTGTGAACCTAAAGTTTTCTTTTAAAAAAGGTTATTTCTTTAGAGATCAGGCTTAAGGAAATAAATATTTTAGATTAAAAATAAAAACAAGTAGCAGAACACAAAATTAAAACTTAGAAGTAGCTGCCTCTTTGGAGCAGAACCGTGGGTAAAAAGAGATGTGTGTTAGAGAACTGCTGTTTTTCATTATAAGCCCTCCTGTACTAGGTGATCTTTCTCCTAATAAAATGAACCACTTTCATCTAATTTATAAGTGGATAAATAACACAACACCAACATAAAATGACTCTTGCACAGAACTTTCATCATTCATTTAACTAGTGACTACCCAGCCTTATTTTACATCCTCCCTGTGACACTACTTTTCCTTCTGTGGCAATATATGCTATCCCATATCATGAGATATAATGATATCTATTCTCCTTTGCATGAAGAGAGACTTAAAAAAATCCTAGAGCTGAACTTCAGGAATTTTCTTCAACAGCTTGTAAAGTATTTTATAATCATCACTCTAAGTGAGCTGAGTGGCATGTCAATCACAGAAGAACAGAAAGAGGCAACTGAGAGTCTCTGGGATCATTCAAGCTAATTTATAGCCAGAGTACATCTGGAATTTAAAGATCCCTCAGGGCTGCCCAGATGGCAGCTCAGCCCTCTGATCAGTGGTGCCCCTTAACTGGAACACACCCAAAGACAGACAGCAATGCTCCAGGTCTAAGGTTCATTCAGTGAACCTGGCAGTGACCCAGGACCAGGGAGCATGACTGACCTCGGAGTTAGTCCCCTTCTGTCCCTAGTTAACCTTGTACCAAGTTCCCTTGATTTTTGTTGTTATTGTTGTTTTTGTTTTAACTGAATTTACAATTGAAGAAAATCTTGGAGGACAAAATTTTTCCCCTTTCTTTATGTAGGATCAGGGGTGACAAGCCACAAACTCGTCCCCTAGTGACGTGGCTGTTGCCTCCATAGGTGGTTTGCCAGCAATGCTATTAGAAAGACACAGTTCTAGATGTGTCAAAGAGTGTATCAACTCATTAAGGAACCAAGTATATTCTCTTCCTCCTACAGTTAAAAGAAGAAAAAGGAAAGTTCCAATCTTGTCTTCCTACTGCTAGTTGTAACTCAGTATTCCTTCCAATTTTCCTTCCAAGAGACTCCTCCCAATACATAGCAACCCAGGAACACGGAAACGCTAAACCACACCTTTCTAAATCTATCCCATGCTGGCAACAACTGTACAGTACAGTAGGATATTGTACCAAGGAGATGATTGATATCCCAGTTTTTATTTTTCTATGTCTTATTTACTAACTCACACATGTTCGCATGTCCTGCCCTTACTATATAATCTCTAAAGCTTTGTCAGAACTGAATGAACCTTGCATTCCATGTCATCTTCAAAGCTATGCAAAAAAGAGAAGAGAAAATAATTTCACAGACTAGGTTCCCAAAAAGAATGGATCAGTAAGAAATCATATCCAGTCTCATGATGACACTGATGTACTGGTTTGTAATACTTAATATACATTAGCACAATATAATCACTGTGGTGATATAATAACCACAAACACATCAGAATCATGTTTCACCTCACTGGACTTGCAGATGCTTCCCATTCTCATGCAAAGAGCACAGTTTCAAAGAGCAGTTTACCTAAACCTGAATCACATATAGTACACCTTTACCTTCATATTCAAAGACATGATTATGTTATAGAATAACAAATCTCTCAGGCATTTTAAAGAGCCTGCATGTATGGAGGGCAGGGGTTCAACTGCACACATACACAGATGAAATCAGTATGCCCACAAACACATGTCATGAACACTGGCCTTTGTGCTCTTCCTCCAAGGCACTACATGTTTCATTGGCTTGGGGCTCTTCATCTCTTCTCCTCTGCCTGCCACGCTCCTCCTGGAGGTAGCAACATGGTTCGCTCCTGCCACAACTCCATGCTTTGTTCAAATAGCGCTCTTCTGAATAGGATGTCCCCAGATCACCAAATTTCAAATTATACCTCCTCCATCCCTGCACTCTATACCCTTCATCCCTGTTTTATTTTTTTCCAATGCACTTAATACTTTCTATTGTATCTATAACTTACTAATTTATTTTGGTCTCTAACACCAATATGCCTGGCACACCAAGATATTCAAAAAGGAGTTCCTGTTGTGGCTCAGCAGGTTAAGAACTCGACTAGTATCCATGAGGATTCGGGTTTGAATCCTGGGCTCACTCAGTGGGTTAAGGATCTGGTACTGCCTCAGGCTGCAGTGAAGGCTACAGATGCGGCTCGGATCTGGTGTTGCTGTGGCTGTGGGGTAGGCTGGCAGCTGCAGCTCCGATTTGACCCCTAGTCCAGGAACTTCCATATGCACCAAGTGTGACTCCTTTAAAAAGAAAAAAAAAAACAGAAAGAGGCTCAAAAAAAGCATTTTTTGATTGCTTGAATGAATTTAAAGTCGATGCAAATGATATCAACCTGATAAAGTCTTGTGTCAGTTTTCTACTATAAACACGCATTTCTGTTTACATTTCAGTAAAACTATATGTTCTTTCCAATATCCAAATTTTTTTTTTCCGCTCAAGATTTACTGGCTTCCCCTGTTTTCAACTGCTAATGATACTGGTCTTCTAGTCTGTTTTCATCCAGTGTTTATTTGACATTTCCTAGTTCACTGAGGACTACCTCAACAAAGAGGGGTTTTCCAAGCAATAAAAAAAAAGGCCCCAGAAAAAAAAAAAAATCTTGGTATAGAGAAGAAGAGATGTGCTGCAGAGAATCATGCAAATAAGTGATATCTGGGAATTCTAGGCAAATGGTCCCCCCAGAAAGAGAGAGAAATTGGAATGTCCAAGGAATCCCTTGCTCAGATGACATGTCTCTGTCAGGAGTCCATCCCATCTACCTCCACTCAGAGGACAGTCATTTGGCTGTAGGGCTACTTTCCTGAGCAATTGTCCAGAAAACGTGTCCTACGATGTCTACAGGGTAGGTACAATTTCAGAAGATGGATCTGCCTCATGATTTCTTGCCTGGACTTGGCTGGGACTTCTTACCATCTATTTTAATTTTTTTCAGTCTAACTTCTTATGAGTATTGAATAATAAGAGCATTTCAGATGTCTCTAGTAGCTGAGATCAAGACTTAGACAAAAGACTTCTAAGACTGAGATATAAATAGAGACGAGTTCAGGATGACATCATGTTATATGCACACCAGAAGTGACCACAAATAACCTACAATAACCTTTAAAATTAGTTTTTTCCTGACTTCATAAAACAATATTTTATTTGGCAGGCATATATTGGCAAGCTCTTTCAAAAGCTCTATTTGTTTTCTGTATCCAGGAAGACACAACCAGTGTTTTCACATAGGTTTCCTTCTCCGCTGTGGTTTTGCCATTTTCTGCTTCTTTATGAGTGGCTGCTGCAGAATATTTTTCTTTGAGACATTTATTAAGAGTAACAAGGATATGAATGAAAACCATCCTTATAACAATACAGGGCGGGTTTCTGCTTCTATATGTAATGGTGACCAAATCCAAAGGACAGAAGTCAAATGTATCAACAGTGATACGGTTGCTTTGTTCTGAGGTTATATAATAACATGCAGCTGGATAAAAAATATATTGAAGTACATTGAAGGGAATCAGTCCATGTGTCCTTCAATGTGTTAATTAAAGCCAAGGTTAGAAAGAGAATATTATAACAGAACATAGCTTTTAAAAAGGTATGACATTATCCAAGCCTAACTGAGGTATGACAGAGTACAGGAAAACAATTTCAAAGTTACCTCATAAGTAGGTCAATTGTTCTAGTTTCTAAAAAAACATTTCTATTGTAAAATATTTTTTCTAAATATTTTTAACATATAAAATCCCTCTGAATCTAATTTTGTATCACTTAAGTTTTCAAATTAATTTACATCACACAGGTTTTTAAACTACTATTTCCTAGAAGACAAAGACGGGTATATACAAATCCTTTCAGATATAATAAAAGCAAAATTTAAATTTCCCAAATAAACAGCACTTGTAGAATAAGTCGCTAGATTTCATTTTATTCTTTTGGTTCCTATTAATCTTTTCACTCTCACACAGGCCAAAGAGGAAGGGTCCAATAATTAACCTTGTGCTGTTGACCTAACCAAAATTAACTGGCTGTGCAACAATTTAGTTGTCCATATGAAAACAGGAAGACAGATTTCCCCAAGCAACCCTTATTCACCATGAGAAAAACAGCTGGTGCTCTGTCTTTCCGTATAAGCCTGTGGGGCATGGATGAAAGGATGTATATTTCTGATATCCTCTCTTGTAAATGGGTGGTTTTTTTCAGTGGAAGTATGCCAACATTCAGTTCCTGAGAAGCGGGGGCCCAAAAAAGTCTGGTCAAAATATTTAGAATTATATCTTCATGAGAGGAGGTCTGTGAAAATGAACAAAGTTTCCCCGCTAGTGTTACATGAATAATCACTGCAAAATAATAGTGGAAACCTATACCTTTTCCTCCTACGAAAGGAGGGAAAGATTAATAAGAAACATTGCCCTCCAACAACAAAAATCAAAGTTTTAGTACCAGACTTCTTTGTGTCCTGTTTTCCAGTAGTTCTGCTACATTTCCCACAGTACACTGCTGGGATTTTTTATTTTTTATTTTCGCTACGCATGCTCACACATCTGTTGCACATGTGTGATCAACTAGATTTTGGAGCCAAATGTCCTGTTAAATGGACAGAGTGGGCAGAGCATTCCTTTGAGAGTTAGATTCTGCCTCTGGTGGATTGCCTCCAAATGCAATGGTGTAATAAAGAAAAGAAATCTGCTCATTTGAATTGCATTGAAATGAACTGTGTCCTCTCCTAAAATACCATATGGTAATGATCCCTGGAGGTATGGCACATAACACCTAGGTCTGGCAGACTCCACTGGAAGGCTGTAAACGTCCCTCTGCAGCCAGACGGTGAAAGGCAAGATAGCTGACAAGAAGCATGTGGGGTGAAAAAAGAATCCTAACTGATATTCCTCAATCAGTTTGAAATGAAAGAAAAGAGACTGAACAAAGAAATGCTAGCAAGTTGTCTTGGAGAAATCCTCCTTCTCCCATTAAAAAGCAGTTCTTGGATCTCGCCTCCAGTAAAGTGAAACCGTATGGAAAGAAAGCTGTTTCACCTGAGCGGTAGCCAGAGTTTCTTTGCAGCAAATTATCTCAATAAGGCTCAAGTGTATGTTTGCAAAGCAGAATGCAGTCTTCATAATCAAGCCTCCACCAGAGCTAAGAGCAGATGGACCACGTAACTGGAGACGCTCAGCGTCGTGCCTCTGCTTTGGCTCCTTCTCTCAGTGAACCTGATCCTGCCTCAGGTAGCAGTTAGTGACCTGCACGTCACTCTGTGAAGCCTCTCAAGGGACACACACCACACACCAGTCCTTTTTAGTGGGGAGAAATTCAGGAAACTCTGGTGGTGAGGTACTGATGTGCTATATGCCAAACAAAATAATAGCATATTTTATCCTCTAAAGCAGTAAGGTACAGCTATCGAAATTCGAGTATGGGATTTAACTACAATAAAACCCCAGCAGCCACTGGTGGTTGTAAAATTTTTCCCATATCATCAGTTCAATTCCGGTCATTCATCTTTCCTGAAAAAAAATTTTCCACTTATTTATTCCCTAATCAAATATATTTCTAGAAATAATATAGGAAGTTACCTCAAGCTAGCAAGTTATTCCTACCTGAA
The DNA here is from genome assembly GCA_004024745.2 of Catagonus wagneri. Lineage (NCBI taxonomy): Eukaryota > Metazoa > Chordata > Mammalia > Artiodactyla > Tayassuidae > Catagonus > Catagonus wagneri. Next base: position 18,036,289 of record PVHT020000173.1, on the reverse strand, counting down.
TCTTTTTCTTTTCTTATATTTAATCATAGTGGTGTATGTCTGCTAACGGGGTCAAAGAATTCCTAAAATTTTAGTTTCTTTTCAATCTTCACTTTTCTTTTTCTAGAGGCTTTGACACCTAAAGAAAAGCCCATCCATATACCTCAATTTAAATAATGTATTCATATACTTGTTCTTCACTTTCCTGAACATTTAAGTTTTATTTTTCATATGAAATATGACTGTTTTGTTTTCAACAATTCCATTGTAATAATTTTGAGTAAGCTCACTTATGATTAGTTATAAAACACAGATATTGTATAATGAGATAGCAGCTCACACATATTGGGTGGTTTTATTTTAAATAAGTTAATAGTAGGAAATCAGTTAATGGTCACTCATTTAATCTTGACTATAATCCAGTAAGCTAGGTATTATTATTCTTCCTATACTTTGCAGATGAGGAAATAGAAATTTATCAGGATTTCATAACATCTAAGGTCAAAAGTAGACAATTTACCTGAAATGTAGCCCCATCTTGTGTTTCTACAGCAGTGTTCTCAAATGGTCATTTCGCTATCATTAGCCCTTCTAGGGCTTTTGGTTTGGTTTTGTTTTTGAAATCCAGACTGAAATAAATGTTTGTCATTTCAAACATGTCTTCTCTATATTCTAAGACCATCGAAGGGGAAAATTCTATTTAACTCAATAATCTCATAGTATTTTTTCTTAGAAACCATCATGTAACCAAATATTTTCCTTCTCCAAATCGGAATTTTTCCTGCGAATAAAGTATTAATCCATTGTCTCTAAATTCTGCCTCTAATAAACATTATCTAAAAAGTTTTAACTTTTTTCTTCAATCTTTTCTTTCATAAGAAAAAAACAATGTTCTTTAATCTTACCACAGAAGTCATTTTTCCTTTCTTTCTCAACCAAGATACTTTGCCAAAAGTAGAGAAGTACACAGATTTGATTTTTAAAGTATTTTGAAAAAACTAAATGTTTAACTGAAGTCTTCCTATCTAGAAGGTCTGTTCCTTTCCTTGATTCATTTTTACTTGAGGACCAATATGAATATTGGCATCACAAACAATGGCTCTCGGAAATCATGCAGCAGGCAGCTGACATTTCCAATGATATCCATATTTCAGAATAATCCTCATAATATCAACACAGATGTTTCTTTTTTCATTAACTGTAATATCTTTAAATTTGATACTGAAACACCAAATAAATGTCAGATCTTCTTTGTTGTTGATAAAGACATTGGATTCTGAAGCAGTATTCACATTCATATCTTACAAGCCTGTTTATTGTTTCAACAGAGGAGTTCTGAGCCCAAAGTGTGTGGGAAGAATATTTATCTTATTTTTACAGATCAGAAAGCTGATGCATAGAGATTAAGTTTTATTTATAAGGTCAGTGAAAATATCAACAGAACTGTGATGAGCCAAATCTGCATTCCACAAAAGTCTAAAAATAAAGTGGATTTCCAAGTGATATGTAACTAGCATTTTCAGGCATACCATAAAATTAAAGATTTCATATATTGCTGCCTTTCATTTCAGCCTTAATTTAGACTCTCAACATTTTATTAGTTTCACAGGAAATTCCCAGTACAGTTTTACAAATGACCTAAAAGCATAAAGTCCAAAGGAGTCACATACATATATATGTGGGGTTTTATTTACAGGATGTATTTCTATAAGTCATATTATCATTTGTGCTAAGTAATGTAAAAGTACTACAATGGGTTTTAAATGGGGACAAGACCCCAGAAATACAAATTCTCACACTTCTCAGCTCAGTTCTAACTGCAACTTTCTGGCCATTTTAATAATGCTACCAGTTGTCCTGTATGTAAATTCGGATGTAGCTGTATTGCTTCTTGGCTGTTTGTTGTTTTTCTTATAATCATTTAGATTCTTAACGATTCCCATAGGGAGTTGATTTGTTCTTGTGAGGACTTATCAATAATCTCTCTTTTACTGCATTTAATTAAAATCATTAGCTATGTTTTAGTCAAGACAAATAGCCATCTCTACCTATTAGCATCTCCAAGAATTTGAGAAATTAACTCCTGATCAGACACGTAAGCATGGTCTGCTAATATTCTTAAAAATTCTTCCTGAAATTTCACATCTGAATTAAGAAATTAATGAAGGAGAGGAAGAGGGAAAGGGAAAGAGAGGGAGGGAGGGGAAGGAAGGACAGGAGAGGGGAGGGAAGGGTGAGAGAGAGAGAAACAAAAAAACCCAAAATAAGGATTTTGCAGACTAGCTTCAGACGGCTGCCTCAGAGACTTTTTAGTCCAACTGCTGTTTCTCCAGTTAGCGTACAATGTGCTGTGTGTGAAAACACTCATATATAAACAGGAATCTGAGCTCGGCAACACTTCAGCTTACTTTCTCTTCCTCTCCTCTCCCCTGCCTCCCCAATGTCCTTTTACTTCCTAATCTCCCAAATCAAAGGCTAAATCAGGAGCAATAGCCTACAATTAGCCTTTTCAATTAAAATGTAGAGTTCAAAGTTGGCTCCAGAGTGAGTAATTGCTTTTGAAAACCACAACCAGCAGGCAGCTGCCAGATTATTACAACAGTTTATTTAACCTCAAAACATCTGATCAATTTTATTATCTCAGCAGAAGAGAGCTATCCTGGAGAGTAGGGTTTAAAATATACTACTCATCCTAGATGTTTGAGAGAAGATAAAAATTCCTCAGTGCTATAAATATCCCTTTGCCATCACCTTGCTGAGAAAATAAACGCCTATCACACTTTCTTTACTCGAAAGTCAACAGAAACTAAGAAATTAAAGACAAAAGCATCATGATATCAGCTAGGGCAGAAATGTGGGGAAGGGAGCCAGGAACAGATAATTTACAAAATTACAAGGTTTAAAAAGATTCAAACATCCGGCTCATGATGTTTGGGATTTTTAATCATCCAGAAAGGAGGCTCAGGGCTGCCAACCTCACCAAAACAAAAACTATCACATTTCCAGAGTCCTGATTTGGCTGCCTCCACACACTGCTGCCCTTATTTTTTTTTTTTTTTTGGAAATTTGCTCTGTGGCTCAAGGGATGAAAAGGATGGAAATCTCTGTGTTATACAAATGGCCTGGGGAGCTGCTGGCTCCACCCAGCGAGGCCAGGGCACAGAATACGCAGACCCCTCCCAGCCTCCACCTCTGGGGATGCGTGCCAGCCCCTCTTCCTCACCTTCCTATTCCCCCTCTTGCCAGGCTGTCCGCACACCCTTGGATTTCATCTCGCCACTGCTTCTGCAAGCTTCGTGGAACCCACCACGCTGAACAGGCTGTGCCCATCATTCCAACTTCCCTACTAGATTTGTTGTAAAGATTGAGTGGTTATTATATGCAAAGTGCTTAGACACTGCCTGGCGCACAGGAAGGGCTATGTAAGTGTTAGCCTGTTGTTTTTCTAATTCACTCAGAATGCAGTCTTCTCTTTGGCTTTGGACTTGGCCTGTTGGGCAGTTCTACCCGCTCTCGGGCCCACCTTCCAGCGCGTAGAACATTTCTTCAGAGGCAGGATTCAAACAGCTAGTTCATAGCTGGGCTGTTTGGGTGTCCTTACTTTAGGGACGGACATGTTATAAGAAAGCTTCTATATAATCATATATCTCTCACTAAATTTCAAGCAATTTAACCACCTTAAACAATGACTCCGAATTATAGTTACTTCCAAAATATACCATCATTTCCAGCCACAGAGATCCTAATTCTCGTTTCAGGAATATTAGCATTGCAACTTTTCTGCCCATTCTAGCAACAGTCCACTTGAAAGAAAAACAACAAAGAACAAGTCAATTTAGGAAATGTTCTTGAGAAAGAAACCACTCATTTCTACAAAATAGCACTTCAGTATCTGAAAAATCATGAAAGCACTATCTAAATATATACTGTGTTTTATTGTCTGATCATTGTCTTTTATGTCTATTTCCCAATCCCATTTCACTTTTCCTTCTAGAACCATATTTGATAGCCTTGCATTCCTAGGAATTCTTGTATAAGAATGTTTTGTGTGTATTTTAATGTAAAGTACATTAATTTATAACCCAGTAATCCATAAAGTTTACTGATTTATAAAAATTTGACTCATTCAGTTTATTAGTTTTAATCATTCAGTGTTCTTATAAAATATTCATGTTATTTTGTGTTCATCTAATTTGTTACTATGCATTACTGCAGAAAACCCGAGTGTGTGCCCATAATATTTTTACCTAACCACTCAATGCATGGCGTTAATTAACAGCAAAAATATTAACATCAATCTCATATTTGCTCAAACTGATTTAAAGTCACAGTAACTCTAATAACTCACCGAAGGAATTTTTTTCCCCTCCGATCTTAAGAGTTTTCCACCTGCATTATCGAAACAAATGATCTCGCTTTCACTTTCTGGTAAAGATACACTTGGAGAAATTAGTATTTTTTTGTTTTGAAATCTGATTGTCGGCAACCAACATGTTTTGTTGATTAAGTAAATATATTTCTGAGACACAGAGCAATATAAAACAAGATATCTTAAAAAACCTTGTGGAAATAGGCCATATATAAAAAGTAAATAATTAGCCAGCCATGTTTTCATCATCTATACAATATTTTAACCACAAAAATGTAGGAAATGCACAAGATCCCAAAGATGTTATTCAAATTCCTGCACTGCAGCGCTATTTGATATAACACAATACTAGAAACAATTTAAATGTCCATCAATAAGGAAACTAGAGCCTAAATAAAATGTGAGATTTTACGCAACTATAAAAAATGAAGTAATTCTACAAGTACTGACATGGGAACATCTTAAAAATCCATTGTTAGTGAAAAAAGCAGGCCACAGAAGAGTATTTTTCATGATTTCATTCTTGTTTAAAAAAAGCAAAAAAATACACGTATATAATAATGTGTATGTAAAAGACTGCATGTGCTATAAAATATCTGGCAAGGTTCAAATTGCATGGAAGGACAGCAAAATCTGTTGAAGGAAAAAAATTTTCCTTTGAATTTTTGTCCTTCAGTACCAGTATTTACCTATTTTGGAAGGTTTACACATGTGTATTAATTTCATACTAAACTTTTCTAAATATAAATAAGATAAAAATATAAAAAAATGAGCCTGGCTTTTGAAGAACGTTGGAGATTGATTTTATTCACAAATGGAGGAATGGAGGATCAGATCCAGTGACAGCACCATTCAGGCAAGCAGAAAGAAGCAGATGGAAGAAAGAAACCAAAGAGCAGATCAGGAAGCCACCCCATCCCAAATCACTTATTAGAAGGCAATGCAAAATCAAAATAAATTAGCCATTTCTATATTGACACATCACTTGCAAAGCCATGGTTTTTTTTTTTTTTTTAATTGCAATGGGGAAAAAAAAAATTTCAATTTAAATAGAAGTAACAATTTTCAGGGGAAAATTTATTTTGTAGCCAGTGATGCTAACGGTAAGGTAAGTAAAAAATAATATCTACTAGAAATTATTTTCAAATAGGTAAGATGCTAAGAAATTAAAATGTATTTGAAATAATATACACGTGTTCTTTCTCTTTGAAGATTATATAACTTCCAGTTTAAAACATATTTTTACCAATAAAAGCTAATATCTTGGTTTTCTCATAAATATTTTACCTCTGAACTTGTACTTTTGAACTTTTGATGTTTTAATGGTCAATGCTTCAAAATAGATTGTAATATTTTTAAACTTTTTTCTCCAAGTAGTCAAACGTAAGTAGTCCAATCCAAACAGAACTTAGAAGCTTATGCCAAAATTTGATATTTCAAATTATTTACAGAAAATGGGAAAACATAAAAAATTTTTAATGGAAAGATGAAAAAAGTAAATGCAGAACCATCTGTACTAGACTGTGCTTTTATCTCTGAAAAATATTCATGTTTAATTTTCCTGAGATAGCCAGTTGTTTATTTTTTTAACTTAAGAATGAAACATTTGATTTTGATGCTAGGTAATCAAACCAGTTATCCAGTGAAATAGCTTATCATAAATATCTGGGAAAGCTACAACAAAGTGGCAGAATACAGGTAAATATGGAATTATATCCAAGGCAAATAAAACAATAATAATAGACCTAACAATATTTGGTGAAATATACTCCATGTAAAACAAAGATGTTTTATGTTGATAGCCACAAATAATTGATCTGGATTCTATTTCCACCAATGGTTTTAAATTCTGAATTCTTAACATACACAAATAAAAATATTAATGTTACATACTATATGACACTCATTAAAAAAATTTGCTTATCAAAAAATATTCTAAAAGATCTTAAGAAGAAAAACATTTAAAAGAGTATAAAATCAATTCCAGGTATTTGTACTTGAATCTTGCTTTCCTAATAGTTTAGCAGGAGCAAGGCAGCAACTAAAAGGAAATATTTATGATGTTATACTCCCTCTAGTGGGCATTTTTAAAATGGAAAGTTTGGCAACCTCCCTACACAGTCCACTGCGTTCTGAGCTTCAGGATTCTCTGGATCCACAATGCGAAGGGCCTGTGTACACTGCTTAGTCAACTGTTCCTATGATACAGGAATATCTCTCAGAGGCAGCCAGATCATGTTTGCTAGAAGTTTCACTCCCTCAAGAAAGCTACAGTTTCTATCTTGGGTAACTGTTGTTATCAAGTTATGTTTCTATCAATGCAAATTCTATTCTTTGTATCATGCCCTTTTGGATGTCTTGAAGAAATTAGGGAGAATTTACTCCCTTTTCCATTTTGTCCCTCCTTAAATATATTTAGAAAGTTATCATAAGAGTAGCCACTGAACATGTGAAAAACAGCATTAAGAAGCCATTTGTAAAAAAAATACATTGTCCCAGGCAGCGGTACCAAAATAAGAACATACTATTAAAAATAGATGAAATTGCAAATACAAAATCATTGCTGTATTTGCCATTATAATAATACTATTGTTCATTATAGTCAAAACTGAGTGTTGTACCTAACAGCAAAGAGTTTAAGGGAAAAAAACATGCCCAATAAATGCCTGTTAATTTGAATTTATAAAAATGTTTCTTTCACTTTATATGGAACTACAATGATTAATTTCTATGGGGTGGAAGATCTAGTGCAACTGATTATTTCTGCCAGCCCACAGAAGTAGAGGAAACCTGTGTGAAGCCTAAAAGACCTCAAGGGTCTTAATGCCCTGAGGGAGAAGAAAAAAATGTCTGAACAAAGCAGCAAAACTTATTCTCAGTCAAGGGACAAGGAGTACCTATCTTACATAAACTCAAATTCTTTCTTCCCGATTTAAAAGGCTTCATATTGTAAATCAGCTATAATGGAAAAAATAAAAATCATTTAAAATAAAAAGAAATAAAAGCCTTCATACTGAAATTCCCACTATTGTGTGATATGCCCCTTGGGCAGGAAAATCCTTCCAGCCACTTGGCATTGGCACAGAACCTACAACAGAGTAGATGCTTAAGCCATGCTCACTGTTGGTAAAGATGAAGTCCCAGGCTTAATGCTTGGGCTCATCAATATTTACTAATTTACATTTATACCCTATGATGGATTAACTTGCCTTTCGCTGCTGATAGACATGTTTTGGTGTAAGAGGACTGCTAGGAAAGACGTGGAGATCAGGAGAACCCGGGCAGGTCTTAGGGTGTGAGGAGAACCTTGTCAGACAGGGCACTACCACCAGTGTAGGATGGAAGAGACATATTTAAAGAAAGAGGCAGGAATACTGAAGATACATATTTATCTAGCCTGGATGTACTATCCCATGGAAAAGAAAGTTTGGCCTTTTTCAGAAGCAAAGTGCCTCCTGCCCTAGAGGAGAGTTATAGGACTTTTTCCTACGATAGTAATTTTGATTGTATGTACCCCAGGTCTCGGAGGAAAGTATGACTTTGTAAAATCATCACCCAGTTAGCTGAGGGGGCAGGTGTGAGGCAAAGGAGAAGTATGGGCATATGGAGAACTGGATAGTAGTGGACTCCTTTGCAGATTAGATTGTTGGACACACACTGGTGTCTGCACAGGTGAATGACAATATAAGCGCACCATGCAATCTGAGGCAACATTTCTCACAGCCTGGCCTTGGAAGTCATCTACTTCATATGCCTACAATCTTCACAAAACACAGTTTCCGTGGTGGAGACAAAGGCCTCCCCGATTTGAATGTCTAGGGATGCTGCCTGATAAACAACATATTTAACAAGATGCCCAGAAGATTTTCTGTGTAGATATGAAAGTGTAAGAATCTTAGCATCGGGGACTAAAATAACTTCTTTACAGGTCCTTATAAGGGAGTGGGGGTGAGGGAAGTTAGGCTGTAAAATATCAACTACCTTGGGGGAAATTATGCATAAACCTTTAGTGTCCCTTAGAAATTGCCTTTTGAAGACTAACATGCCATCTCTTGATTCAGTTTCCCTTCTGTGTGGGAAAGGAATTTTTTTTTTTTTTTGAATAAGAGCTAGATTACATAGCTGTCTACCATTTAGAGGCCATACTAAAAAATATTTATCTTTAAATTCTAGGACCATCTTGAGCTTGGAGAAAGTACATTCTGAGAAGCCCAGGATAAAACTGAGGACCAGCCAAGGAAACAACAAAATAGCCTTTTTTTTGGTTAAACCAGAAAACAAATGCCAATAAATTGAAAAGCTGGATTTACTCATTGCCCATTATTGCTACTACATATAACGTGTTATGTTTAATGATGTGACTGCCAAGATGATGAGTGAAAGTAGTCTGATTCTAACTAATGATGGTTAAAGTTCCAGAAATTAGTATCATGAACATCTATAAATACAATGTGAGAAAGTTTTCAGTAGAATTTTCTGGTTGATACCTTGCAATGTAATAAGAATTCTAGTCAAAAGAAAGAAAACCAAAATGATAATGAGGTGTTACTAAAGAGAGGAGCCTTTTTTATCCAGAGGTGATAACAGAGAGTAAACGTGGCATTTGCCTTTAGGAATGATCTATTCAACTATTCATTTAAAGTGTCATGGCCCCTCCACTATATAGCTGATGTTATTAATTTTAAAATGTATTAAGGTTGATATCCCAAACTTCTCCTTGTAAATCTGGCATATGATTCTGTGAAGTAGTCTACTCTGAGGTCTCCTTAATGAATATGTGGTTATGGGGATGAGGATGTGGACATCTGGGGGGTGGGGGGCATTATTCTGCCAAACACATCTGGAGAGAATAGTCAAAACATGGTAACTATCAACCATAGAAAAGTCACCTCAGTAATGGGAGATGCGAAATGCAAATCAAAACACTACTGGAGCATGAAATACCTGTGTTCATTAGATGGAGACCAGGTTAGGAAGGTTGGGCAACACTGGCTTAGTAACAGTATTAACTGCTTAGGAGGTAGGTGGATTGGGGTGAGAAGCAAAGCATATTTACATGGGAGCCTAGATTTTAGCCTAACAGCTAAAATAATCTCAAAGTGAAAATAATTTTATTTCCCGATCCAAGAGTTGGTATTTTAAGGAAAATGAAACCTTTAAAATTTGTCAGTCAGTAGTTAGGAAAGGTATTCCTTTTCCTTAAACATGACACCATTTGAAGTACACTTCCTATTCCAGTGAGACCTTGTGCAAAATCACAGAAAAACCAATTTTATATCTTTTGTTTGGGTTGTTTGATTCTTTGGTGGTTATTGATCCATCTTCCTTCATTTTCTCCTTTTACTAGACTATGAATTTCTCAGATAGGCATCACGAACGAATGCCAGTGGTCACAAATGTCAATGCCTACAGAAGGCAAGCAACAAAGAAAAGGAGGCAGAGTATGATATATTAAGGAAGAGTGGACTTTATGGAAAATTAGAGTGTGCACCCCATCTAAAAAACATACTCACTCCTCAGGTTAAGATCATTTGATTTGCAAGAAAAAGAACCCCAGTTACTAGATAACTGCATTTTTTTTATCATGAAATTTCCCAACTTTCAAACATAGGCAACTATTTCATAGTTTTATACAAACATGAAAGAATTTTATCTGTGAGTTAAAAGCTTCCAGTGTGTAAACTCTGGCCTATTTTCTAGTCCTTATACAGCTAAGTGTTTAAAGAATGGCACTCAACATAAAGGGAAAACCTAAGACCGCTCTCACTCGCTTATGAAAGAACATATTTGTGTATCAAATAGAGGATTTAACGAGCTTGTGTTAAAATGGGACAATATTTTCAAACATTCCTCAATTTTATTTTTATGATTTTGTAGGAATCATAAAGGCCTTTAAACAAACTCCCTTTACTACCAAAGCATAAGTCAAGCCTTTCGAAAAACAACTTTTATCTGAGACAGGGGTGGGAGGAAATACCTGGTTTGTGATTATCATAATGAGATCATTCAGGTCACTGCTGAGAGCCTGAACTTCACGAAAACCTTTGGGATAATCAAATGCTTAATGCTCTGTTTTAAATGTTAATACTGGTAAAATAAATAAGCCTATTTCACAACTCACTGCCTGTGCGAGGTCCAAACAAGAAAAGCAAATTTGACCACCAGGTGGAGCTTGGCTTCCATTAAAGCAGCAGATAAGTAAGAAAGGTTTCAAGAGCTTGTATCAATTCTTCGTATAGCTTAGGAAAAGGTTGAAGTAAAAGGTAAATTAGAGAACCAGACTAAAAATAGGTGGACTAAGATGATGGACCAGAATCACAGACAGGATTCTGTGGATTTAGGCAGGGTAACTGAAGTGTGTGGGTCAGGAATGCAGAATGAGAAGGACATTATTTATGTAGCTTTTGAAGGGAAAGGAAGTCTGGGAGGCCCATTCAGTGTTCAGCTTGCCTAAATTCTTCTATACTTGTTATCAACACTTAATAGTCTATATTCAAAGAAAATTGAGATGGATAAAGCATGCTCTCTAAAGTTGTCTAGTGGTAAGATACATTAAGTTCTATAATAGTTCCCATAACGGCTCAGCAGAAATGAGTCTGACTAGCATCCATGAGGATCAGATTCCATTCCTGGCCTTGCTCGGTGGGTTAAGGATCCAGCATTGCCTTGAGCTGTGGTGTATGTTGCAGATATGGCTCGGATCCAGAGTTGCCATGGCTGTGGTGTAGACTGGCAACTATAGCTCCAATTTGACCCCTAGCCTGGGAACTTCCATATACTGCAGATGCAGCCCTAAGAAGACAAAAAAAAAAAGAAAAAGAAAAAGAAGTAGTGATACAGTATGACATGAGCATAGATGTAGAAGAAATAAAAATGTGTAAAAAGATATATTAATAGAGCGCAGCAACAGCATGCCACAACACAAAAGAACACGGTGTGATCAAGAAAGAGTAAGCAGTTTGCTGGCTTATGTGGCATAAAAGGTGTGAGTGGCTTATAATGATGAGGGCATAAATCATAGTGATGGCAGGAGAAATAAAGAGGAAAGCCTGGATTTAATGGATAGTTCAGAGATAGGCAGTTGCATAGGGAACAAGTTTAAATAAAACAATCCAAAGCTCCAAAAGAGGAAGAGAGCATTGACAAGACATCAACCTGGGAAACAGGTCAAACCTGGAGGAAAAGGTATAATTTCAATTTTAGGTCTAACTAAATATTTAAGATATCCAGAGTTCCCATTATGGTTCAGCAGGTTACAAACCTGACATACTGTTTTTGAGGATGCAGTCTCCATCCCTAGCCTCTAAGTGGTTTAAGGATCCGGCCTTGCTGTAGCTGTGGTGTCGGCTGGCAGCTACAGCTCCAATTCAACCCCTACCTTGGGAACTTCCATATGCCACAGGTGCAGCCCTACAAAGAAAAAACAAAACATCCACATGTACAAACGTTATTCAGTAGACAATTGAAGTTCATGTCATAGTCTTTGGGTGGGGTCTGGATTTAGGAGACCAGAAAACTACTCTGAAATGAGTGGCATGTGTCATCAGCATTCAGTATGTAATCTATAGAAGCCTGGATTCCCTGTTTAATTCATTTTTGTTTTGCTCTTTGTGCTTTTTCCTCCTCCTTATATTTGAAGCTAGGATTTATAGTTCTTTGCCACAAGGATTTTGGAAGAGAAAAAAGCAGGAAGAGCCTAGAATTATAGGTGCTGCTGGTTCTGGTGCAAAAGCCAAACTCCCTCAGATCTGCTAGTGATCGCTGGGTAAGGGAAGGGCCTCTGGGGCAAGGACAGAAAGAGAGTGACCTGGAGATCTATATAAGGGGACGATGAGGCTCAAGAACACAGGGACCTGGGGCATGGTGCTGGCCCTGTAGGGACAGTGGGGACTGAGAGGCAAGGACTAACGCTTCCCGAGACCAAGGGTCCGTACACATCCCCGGTGCAAGAGGATCCTGAAGAATTCACCAGAAATTGACTTTTATTCCAACCCCACAGGATTGGGGCTTGAAATCAGGGAAGAGTTGATTTTTTGTTTTTACAAAAAAAGATAATTTTGAACATATGAATTTATAAATTGAGATTCTAACCCATTACATATGCTTCATTGGATTCTTAGTTATCATTTGACTTATATAGCCTCTCTTGCTAAGCATGGTTATAAATTCCTCAACAATTCATATCCGAAGAGATGAAAGCTTAACTAAAGGATCGTTGATACTGCTACTAGACAGAAATTAAATTTTATACCTGAAAGGCAATTTAGCAAATCACAGTTCCATTCAATGAAAGCTGGAGTTAACCAGAGAGACAAAACTGAATGCCTGGTCTTATTGGAGATTACATCTGAAGAGTGGACAGAGATGTGTAAAGAAAATATTTCAATACACAATGTAATCAGTAAGTGAACATGCAATGTGAATATCAAGGAGGAAGGATGTGTTGCCTTATAAGAAACTTTGGGGAAAGAATTTACTAGATACCTCAGTGAAATCCTGAGCTAGGATTAACTAGCTCAAGTGCCTGAAGGTTCTCTCTTCTGAATCCCATCATTATGTAATGATACCATTAATTTCATTTTTATCATATCACTTTCCATTGTCATAATTTTCTTTTTTTTTCCCTTTTGGTCTTTTTAAGGCTGTACCCATGGCATATGGAAGTTCCTACATTAGGAGTCGAGTTGGAGCTACAGCTGCAGGCCTACACCACAGCCACAGCAACACGGGATCCCAGTTGCATCTGGGACCTACAATGCAGCTTGTGGCAATGCCAGATCCTTAACCCACTGAGCAAGGCCAGGGATCAACCTGCATCCTCATAGATACTAATCAGGCTCTTAACCCACTCAGCCACAATGCGAACTCCCTCCATTGTCATGATTTTCATTTACTTTTCTCAACTTTCATAAAGCTTCAAGGAATCCTACCTTAACGCTTTGTAGAATCTGCTTTTAACTATCTGTACAATTTCCACAGGGCCCAGAAGTCTTGAACATAAATGCTTAGTAATTAGGAGCCAGGATTTGGTCGGCTATGCAGTTCACATCTGCTGCTAATGAATAACCCTGCCATTTGGCCAGAGGCCATAGAAGAATGAGAATCAAAACAAAAGCTGGAACACAATTGATTATGTAGATTCTAAACATTTCTTATTGCCATATCTATTATTGGTCATTTTTTTATTGTTATTTAGGATAACTTTTAGATCCTATTGATGAGAAGCTGTGTAGGGGGAATTAAGAAATACAGGATTGTGGTACTGATGGTGCCACTTGCAAACTATGTGATCTCTGAGTCTTCACTGGGCCTCTGTTAGCCTCAGGCTCTTCTGAAAAATATGGAAAACTGAGTTCTCAAGAGAGTTACATCAGATATGTAAAATTTATTTGGCAAAGAGTAAAACACAACTTAATGGTAATTATTACTGAATTTCTAGCTGGTCTCCAAGATACTTTTACCATAATAGAGATCACAAAAGATTTTATAAAGGAAAAAAGCAGTCTTTTATATACTTTGCCCATACTTGTGTTAACTTGTAAAACTGTCTTCTTTAATTTACACAAATCTCATAAAATATTCCTTCCAGGTAAATATATTTTTGAAAAAAAATCTTTTTTAGAGTGTTACAAGTTGAACGTAGCTAAGACTAAAAAAATCCAGGTTTAGGGGAATGTATCATGTTCACACTGTTTTGTGTTTAACAGCAAGTTCAATATGCACATTCCTTTTGTCTAGTCTTAGGATAAGAACTAAGCCAAGACCCTTGGGTGGGGATAGAGTAGAGGGTAAGCACTGCTTGCTCTCTGGATCAGGAGTAGTTGGCCCCAAACATCCAGGTATCTCAGTGCTTCTGACAGCAAGCCCAGTGGAGAGAGACCTACTGACTTCTGCTTCTCTTGGTGGTAGCATATATCCCTGTGGCAACAAAAATAATATCTCATTTTCCAGGAAAGTCAAGCCTCTACCTCCTGGAGCTGCATGCATCTGAGATTAAGCTGAGTGAGCTGGAAGAACATTTAAGACTGATACCTTGGGGGTTCCCGTTGTGGCTCAGCAGAAACGAATCTGACTAACATTTATGAGGATGCAGGTTCTGATCCCTAGCCTTGCTCAGTGGGTTAAGGATCCTGCGTTGCCGTGAGCTGTGGTGTAGGTCACAGACGTGGCTCAGATCCTGTGTTGCTGCAGCTGTGGTGTAGGCCTTAGCTCTTAATTGGACCCCTAGCCTGAGAACCTCCCTATGCCATGCGTGCAGCCCTAAAAAGACCAAGGGAAAAAACAAACAAACAAACAACAACAACAACAACCAAGAATGATACAGTAGTGAATGCAAGGATAGTCTCTGTTACGTGTCTGCTGTGGGACATACAGGAACAGTTAAGACTGCAGATGGCTGTTCCCAATAGAGTAGCTTTCTCATGAAGGTAATAATAATAGCATGGTGATAAGAGGAAAAATAAAGGGTAAAAGAAAATAAGGTACTTTTTCTAGAACATGTGTGAAATTGCTAAAGAGAACACTTGAAGCAGATGAGTTTCTGACAGAAACCATGGATGCAAACTATTGCATTTGGCGTGGATAAGCAATGAGATCCTGCTGAATAGCACAGGGAACTATATCTAATCGCTTATGATGGAACATGATGGAGGGTAATATGAAAAAAAGAATGTATATAAATGTGTAGGTGAGTCACTTTGCTTTACAGCAGAAATTTACAGAACACTGCAAATCAACTATAATAAAAATAAATTAAAAAAAGAAACCACATGGGTTCCTATTTTAATTTAGATTAAATTAAATTTGGATTTAGAAAAAAACGAGAGTATAAAATCGTTTTTACATCTCAGGCTAGTGAGCCCACCAATATTAACATTATATAATCATTAAAAAATTGTGTTGACAGAATGGGAGAAAATACTTGCAAATGAATCAACTGACAAGGGATTAATCTCCAAAATTTACAAACACCTCCTACAGCTCAATACCAAAGAAACAAACAACCCCATCAAAAAATGGGCAGAGGATCTAGGCAGACCATTCTCCAAAGAAGACATGCAGATGGCAAATAAGCACATGAAAAGATGTTCGACATTGCTCCTCATTAGAGAAATGCAAATCAAAACCACTATGAGGTACTACCTTACACCAACCAGAATGGCCATCATCAAAAAGTCTACAAACAATAAGTGCTGGAGAGGGTGTGGAGAAAAAGGAACCCTATTACACGGCTGGTGCGATTGCAAATTGGTGCAACCACTGTGGAAAACAGTATGGAGATTCCTCAGAAAACTCAAAATAGAATTACCATTTGATCCAGCAATCCCACTCCTGGGCATCTATCCAGAGGAAACCATGACTCGAAAAGACACATGGACTCCAGTGTTCATTGCAGCACTCTATGCAATAGCCAGGTCATGGAAACAACCTAAATGCCCAT